>JASAMZ010004533.1:0-10000 GCA_030248115.1 Linhomoeus sp. GSCO2_2 | reverse complement strand
TGCGGTTCTGCAATCTACAGAAACGGTACCGTCACTCTCCGCATTTGTGACCCAAAAGAAAAGGGCGTCGTCCCATTTAGACCCTCTTCATTCCAAAGTGAACCTGCGGCGAACATTCCTGATCCATTTATGGATCAGTACCCACCAATGCGCCTTATAGCCATCGATTGCCCGACAATGGCACAAACTTTCTTTGGAATCTCGAGGTAACTGCGGCGATACTCCCCGAAGAAATGCTCAACTTACTATTCTGACACACTATTGAATATACTCCTCAAATGCACGACACACTATACAATGCCAATCAACCATCACCGGGTACCCAGTTTTTTCGCCCGGCCTCAGCCGGGCGAACCCCTACGAGAGCTCTGCGTCCGTGCGTGCGTGCGTCCGTTCGTTCGGAACGCTCTCATATCTCGGCGTTGGTAAGTCGTAGGAAGGCGATCTTGGGCTTTATGGATAGGTCTCGACACACTGAGAATTGCGCTAAGAGGTTTCGAAATTCAAAAGTTTGAATTACGCGCGCTACAGTAACCCGAAGGTCAAAACTGAAAACGGCTCTAACTCGCTCGTCTTACGTCGTAGAGCGGCGCGCGATAGGTCAACTAAAAGGTCTCGACGTGCTCTATCGTTTGGCATTAAAAATTTTCTTAATTACGCAAACACGCAACACGAAAAGCGACATTCTTGCGTTTTTGACACAGAAATCGCTCTAGCTCACCCAGCGTGCGTCGTAGAGAGACGGTGTTAAGTTGGTTGGATAGCTCTCGACTCACTGATCATTTGTTCTTCTATTGGTTGAAACCCAAAAGTTTGAATTTCGCGCGCTACAGTAACCCAAAAGTTCAAAACCCAAAACTTCTCTAACTCGCTCGTCTTCCGTCGTAAAGAGGCGATCTTGAGGTCGTTGAATAGGTTTCGGCACACTGATCATTCCGTTAAGAGAAGTCGAGATTCAAAAGTTTGAATTTCGCGCGCTACAGTAACTCAAAGGCTGAAACAGCAAAGCGACTCTAACTCGCTCGTCTTACGTCGTAGAGCGGCGTGCGATAGGTCTACTAAAAGGTCTCGACGCGGTCTTTCGTTTGGCATAAACCATTTTCTAAATTACGCAAACACGCAACACGAAAAACGACATTCTCGCGTTTTTAACACAAAAATCGCTCTACCTCGCTCAGCGTGCGTCGTAGAGAGACGATCTTGAGTTTGTTGGATAGGTCTCGACTCACTGATCATTTGTTCTTCAATTGGCCGAAACTCAAAAGTTTGAATATCGCGAGCTACAGTAACCCAACAGTTCAAAACGCAAAACTTCTCTAACTCGCTCATCTTCCGTCGTAGAGAGACGATCTTGAGCACGTTGAACAGCTTTCGGCACACTGATCATTCCTTTAAGAGAAGTCGAGATTCAAAAGTTTGAATTTCGCGAGCTACAGTAACTCAAAGGTTCAACCAGCAAATCGTCCCTAACTCGCTCGTCGTACGTTGTAGAGCGGCATTCGTTCGACCGTTTGAAAGCTTACGTTGAGACAGTTGTTGAGCGGTCATTCCTAAAGAAATACTTTTGTTTTTTTAACTCTTGTCGTACGAACAACTTTGTCTGCTAAAGAAATTAATCCCGGGCGATCCCAATGTTGCCTTGCAACAACCGCTCAGAAATGCGTGTGCCTTGCTCAAAAAATTAATCCCGGGCGATCCCAATGTTGCCCTGCAAGAACCCCTCAGAAAGGAGCGTGTCAGAAGTAGCGCATGAATAGTGGACTCCGGATGGGCGCGCGTCATATCGGAAAGGCTTCGAAATACTTTACAATAGTATCCACTCTTTTACTCTTCCACTTTAAAACACTCACAAACCACTCTGTATTAATAAAACAACTCAACTTTTTTAAAACAGCTTGTTACTCTAAGCTTGTTACTAACGATCAATGACAACACTTCAGGCACAATGCCTACCCTCGGCTGACCTACCGCCAACTGATGAGCTTCTCGAGAGCTCGCCAGCAGTTACAGGGTGGCCGAATGCTGCTGCAGCGCCACCATCGCAACTGCTACCTCAGCCCAGCCCAGTGTTGGTACGGGCAGAACTACAAAGGTCTGCTGCAGATGAGGAGATTTAGGAGGAAGTGAAAATGTGAAAATGGCAGAAGCAAGTTGTGGTTGTGACAGTGATTCGTTGAGTGTGACTCCTTTGGAAGGAGTGATGGCACGCATTCTCTCGCTGGCTGTGCATCTTCTGTGAAGACTGCACGCATGAAAACGAAGTGGGAAACGGTAGTTGAGTGCGCGAGGAAACTAAACTGAAATAGAATTAGCGACCGTCATCGTATTCTTAGGTGCAATAGACGCCGTTCGTTGCGTCTGTGCACGCATGAATCAATCTGCGCGATGTCGAATTGCGCAAAATAGTTAGGTAAAATTGAAATTTGCCACGAGTTACGAAAACAGGGAACAGAACCACAGTACCGTTTGGCAATTCTCCCACCCCTGTGACTTTCCTTGCACATCGAGTGCAATTAAAGATAGTACCCGCCGCTTGGTACGAAATGCAAATGCACCTTTTCCCGCAAAACATTGCACTCTCATGAATAAATTATGAACTGCCATGTTGATCCGCAAGTTGAGTGCAGAAAGCTTTATTTTGAAAGCCCCCAAATGGGCTGCTGGCACGACACTGAAGTCGTGTAGATAGTCAGTACTTAAGTGAGCCGTTTTCCGGAAGAGTTCACTTCATTTTCATCTGCCGCTGGTTTTGAACTATAGGTACCAACACTTCTGAAATGAGTCGTGTTCCTGCGTTTAGTGTATTCGTTTTGCTGCTCCTTGCGGCTAGCTTGGCGACGATGGACAAGAGAGGAAAGTACCCGAATAGGTGGCGATTGCATTCCATTTTAATAGTGTGGTTACGATTGCGATCTTTTCGAATGACTTTTCGGATTATAATGGTCGTCGGCGCGCAAAGGGTTTCAATTTAATGCAATTGAATGCATTAAGTTAAAGTATAAATGCTTTATAATGCATAAATTAAAGTACTTACAATTAAACGCTCTCAAAATGAGTTAGCCTGTCCATTCTTCCAGTGCGGTTACTGTAATCTGCTCCATCACATCACCAATCTCAATTCAGGCACAATCTGTTGCCGCGAATGACCTTCCGCCACTTTCTGAAAGCGCCGAGGCCGCAACAGAGGTGGCGCAGCGGCCGCCTCTTGCAAAGGAATCATCGCAACTGCTACCTGACCCCCACTCAGTGCTGGTACAAGCAGAACTTCAAAGCTCTGCTGAAGATGAGGAGGATTGGCTGAGGGAATTATAGGTGTAACTGAGGTGGCCTCATACGGCCCTACCCCCCCCCCCCCCCCCACCGTTAGGAGCCAAAGTATGCGCTTGCACAATCACACGCAAACCACCTCTATTACACTGAAATACAAATTGTTGTCGATTGAGAATTGAAGTACTTCTTGCTTGCACGTACTTCAAATTTTGCTGGAGTGTGGCACTGTTAGGCAACTTTTACGGATCAAATTGACACCACCTACCCCCCCCCCCCCCCCCCCCAAGTACAGTGTGAGTACGGCAGCGCGAAGATGCAGTGTGTGAACTGTGAAGCTTGATAGGATTTGATGTTTGTTGGGCACAATGTGTTCCCAGAGAAATATTTTCCGATTCTGAAAACACCACAGATACAACAGCCGGCAAAAACAGTGTGACCAAAGCACTAAGTTGTAAGTAGACTGGTGGGTTAGTTTGTTCATCTGCAACACATTGACTTGTTCATCTGCAACACATTGACGTATACACAACAGCGTTTCCTCATTGTCATCACATTCTACATTGTGCACGCAAAGCAAACTCTGACTTGTACCCACGGCAAGCTTTGTTTACTTGGCAGTATAGGAAATCGCTGAAGCGAGCGCTCAGTTTCGAACCCATATGGCGTGGATAGTATTGTGCTGGTTTGCGCGCCTATGTAGATTCCATTTCGCATTTCGAGCAGGCAAGAAGGCACCGTAATTCACAGCTGGCGTCCTTTAGTGAAGATGGAACCAGTTGATAAGTCCCATGACCGCGATGCCGCCCAGCAGGATCACCAGCTGCTTGGCCGTCTCTCTAAACACGCAACACGCACAGGGTTCATTTATTTACGCACCAAGATGCAAATTTTGAATAAAACACGCCTCGGCCTCTTCTCCTTGAGTAGATCGGGTAAGATTTGAACCAGCGCGATGTTTAGAAAGCCTCCGGCAGTAAATGGCAGAATCCAGTTCGATCTATCGGAGAGTGACTCGTCTTGCGTCAATAGAGCGACTGAGGCGCCCAAAATGCCACCGGTTGCTGTCACGAGCTGAAAGTAGAATCAAACGTGGCGCTTCGAGCGGGAAACTTGCAGCAGATTATTAAACGTATCGTGTGGTTTGATTTGGTAGGTATCGGTCTAACTAACTGGTGTGCGGTGAGCTTCGTCCGTTGAGTGACGATTTATGCGTAACGTATCGTCTTCAAGTCTTTTAAGGACTGCGCGCACACATCTACATTTTCAAATTTGCGCGCTTGCCACATTTGCCACAATCGTGCATGTTTGCGCGCTTTCCATAATGGGACGCGCTGCCATCGCACCGCCGCAACAAAGGGAGCGGGTTCCTTCAATTTCTCGCTCCACTTCTCCGCGCGTGTGGGAGTTTTTTGCCCGCTCTCAAAAAGTGAAGCCTTTCAAAGGTTCCCCGCCTTCCTAGTGGCTGCGGTGCCAGCCAACTGTCGTCTGTCTGTCTATTCCTTTGGCTCAAAGCGGCAAGAGGGATCTGCGATCCTTCTGTGAGTGAATAGGCGCGCGAACAGCGCTGATTTTACACGCGGACAGCGCGTGCCCCAGATTTTTCGCCTTCTGCGCGCGAAAGGGAAGGGAAACTCGAGAGAATCCTGCGCCTTTGGCGCTGAGAACTGCGACAGGGGAATAAACTCGCGCTGCGCAAACACGCAACGGACAAATTGCACAGAAATTACACAACGCAACGCAAGTCAAACCTGGGCTTTGATGGCCGACCAGCGGTTGAAGTCGGCGCGGAGCAGAATGGCGAAGTCGCTGATCTCGTGCGGGATCTCGTGAATTAGGATAGCGAAAGTTGTCAGTAGGCCGAACTGAAGGACAAATTTAATGGAAGGACGTGCAATAGTAGGAAGGGAAGCGAGCTACTGTCACGAAAAGATTACCTAAGAACATTTTGGAACGAGAAAGGGCGTGCGCAGTTTTGAAACTCTTGGAAGGCAAAACGCACGTGCACTTCGATTGAACGAACTTTGATTGAAGTGCTTGAAAAGTCCACGACCGAGAAGACGCTTCCATACCCGAATCGAGACGAGATAGCTCCCTCCCACTGCTAGTCCGTGAGTGAAATTATCGATCAGGTTGGCCGCCAGATTCATGAAGGCACAGATCCTGTGCTGACTCTCCTCTGAGCCGCTGACGCACTTCTCGGCAAGAAAACACAACAACAGACCGAATAACACCCACTGACCCGTCGACTGGAGGTCTGAAAGTGTGTGGGTATACCACGCGATGTGTACATGCAGGTATGTACATAGCGCAAGTCTCGTGTTATTTGACGCTGCAGCAAATTTTCAGCAACACGCAGCATTACGGGACACGTGTGAGTCAAACCGTCAAGTTTTGTTCCGCTAGTCGATTGGACTACGCAATGCACGACTCAAACTGACCTCGAAACCGACAAGCATGTATAGGTATGTACTTATTGCGTGCACATTGACATTCGATGTACATACCTTCTCTGGAACCGGCCCAGACCTCAGGTAGCAAATGGAGGAAAACGTCTCCCAGCAAACTTCCAACTGCGAAACTGAGCAGGTAATTCAGGTGGCGAAGTCCCACTGAATGAGTGAAACAGAGCAGAATAAGGATGTAAGTAAAACAGATGCGAGAATACATACTGTACTTTCTACAGTAGTCTACACTCGGCACAACAGTAATACGTTTCCCACCTCCCCTCCGCAGCAGTTTAGCTCCAGTCTCAATTGGGATCAGCAGAGCCGGCAACACCCCGCATCCCACAACCGCCGCACAAGACAACATGCTGAGAACCCAGCTCCATTTTGTTGTGGGGTGCGCGTTCACTATGCTGTCTTTGACGTCGCCGATCTTGTCCATCCATCCGGGTCTCGGCTGGGTCGGGATGGGGTAGGGTAGGGCTGGGTCGACCCGGACGTCCCGGGGTAGATTCCCAAATGCCGGTGGGGGGCTTGGCCCGTCCTCCGGGCCAAAAGGCCCCCCGTGGCGCTTAGCCGAGGCCGGGCCCTGATTGGCCAGGACCGGGAGCTCGTGGAGACCCATAGGGCCGCCCGGGACCGGATTCATTAGTTGGGCCCGGCCCTCCCAGGGCAGCCCCAGAAGGAGAAGTAGGGCGGCGTACCCCGCGGCGCCCATCGCGGTACAGGACCCAAACCCGGACTTGGCCGCAAGTAGGAGCCCCGGCCTGAGATTGGTGAGTTTACAACGTATTACTGTTCGGGAAAGTGTGCAGTCGAGTGTGGATTTCGCGCGTGACGTGCGCACTGACGGACGCACGCACGCACGGACAGACACGCGGCGCAACGCCGCGTGTCTGTGGGGATGGGAAGAATGGCGATTCCGCCTGCGACTAGAGGGGTCAGCGGAGCGCGCGCGATTTTTTGCGCCGCCGCAACAGTGGGCACTGTAGACCACAAAGGGATCACTCCACACTACACGGGTCAGCAAACCCGAATGGCTTTCCTGCAGAGTAACACACATGCGAGAGTTAAGAGCCCCGCAAGCTGCCAGACTACTCTATTCGCCGGCAAACTAACACTACACCCGTTGGCAAGGGAGGCGGCGCTGCACACTGAATCTAGGTCAGTCAGCCCTGCCGTCGTCTTCCCTTCCTTCCCCCACAAACAAATGCGCCTCTAGAGGCATATGCCAGTGCTGTGTACGCGCGTTAGAGAGGCAGCGGCGAACGAAGGGTTTTCCTTACATCGCGCGCGTTCCGCATCAACTGCGTCGTCGTCGTAGGCGATCGATAGACGCGCCACTTTCCTCCTTCTTTCGCTCATTGTTCTGCCGTAGAACTGCGCGAGAGCGGCATTACACTTGGGAGAATCGGTGCCGCGGAGAGGGATACGGTAACGGCGCGGGTTTGAGTAGGATTTCAAATGACGACGTCAGATGTGGACTTGCCCACGATTGCGATTGTGCGCTGCACAGTCCCCCCTGCGTTCGCTTCAAGGATAGCTCTAAAGACAGCCACTTGTTATTCTTTTCTTTGTCTTGCGTTTGTGAAATCACTCAACGACCTGAATAGGCCAATTCGTCTCCGTGGCCACACCTATGTGTACCACGTCACTGCTGTGTATCTAGGTATGTATTCAGCACTTTCTACGTACGGTACGACTCTCGTCTCATTCCTCAGAAGCATGGCACATTTTCAAGAACAAATCTGCGGTGTTACAAATACGCGCGAGCTTTGGCAGACTATCCGGGGCTGCATAGCGCATGCTCCACCGTTCTACTGACCCTGGGAAAACCGTGACGATACGATACTCGTATTGAAGTTCTGATTTAGTCTATTATGGTCAACAATCGATCGCACACACTATCGTCGCAAAGACACAACTACCGTAATCACAAAATTACGATATGAATAGCGGCAGGTACGTATGTAGAATCTTTAAATAAAGAAAAATCAGTATAATAATCATCACGACTGCAAATTCTGGGCGGCCAATTTCCTAGCCAGCTTCTCCTGCTCCACCCGGCAAGCGACGGCGGCCACCAGAGCTGCGCCCCTGCCGCTGCCGTCCTCCGAAAGCATCAGCTTAAACTGAAATTTTGAAAATATAGCCATATACGACCACTAACATCTTTAGGCAAAGTCACAGTTTTGGGGTTCGTAGAAGCAGTGTCATGCAGCAGTGTCATGCGCATACCTAATACTCACGTTCTAACACCAAAACAAATGCCCAAATGACAACAAACGCCCTACGAAACCCTATAATTACGAGCACGGTAGACCGCCACCAATGTGCAGACGCAGCTACACATGCGTAACACCTACAGCAACTCTCAAAGTCAATTCACCTAGCCTAGACTAATTTGACGAATGTAATCAAACGCAAACCTCAAGTCCGGGGTCCACTAGCTGGTCGACTTTTTCGTCCAGGATTTTCCCAAAGGTGGGGTGAAACCTGTAGACGGATCCGTCAATGCCAACTGTCACGTAGGGTTTGCCCATGCGGTTCAGCAGTGTGGCTGAAAATATACTGTTTCTGCCCAAGGTGTCTTAGAAGTCAGACAAGCTTGATTGTAAAGCGACTATTTCAAAACAACCCTTCGAAAGGTGCGCCAGCATCACTGATCTTTGCCAAATCACCTAACAAGTCATAGTACCTAGTCTCGCGATTGCAAAACGCAGTGTGCGTACAGAACCCAATCCCATGTCGTCATCACTGGCTACTGTAGCCCGTAAATTCAAAACAATAAGACGCACACTACTGCACAGCTACTTTTCATGTCGTCATTTCTGGCCACCGTAACCAGCAAATTCCAACCTCTTCCCAATTCCGCCCTACAGCCGATCCCACTTCGTCTTTCCGGACTACGGTAGCCCCGCAAATTCAAATTTGAAACTCACAAACCTATGCCGGCGCCGCAGAGGAAGGCGGCGCGCGTGGAGACGAGCGAGCAGACGTAGGCGACGTTGTGGCAGTCGGCCATGGAGACGTGTTCCAGTCCCAGGTCCTCCAGAATGTTGAAGGTCGTCTGGAAGGTGCGGTCCTCCTCCATCAGATCCCTGAGAGAGAAAGAGTGGGGGTTTTTGACGTTGTGAGCACCTTGCTTCGTGATATCTTCGACCAAGTTCGAGAAGACGCCGCGAAATGTCAAGAACTTGTTGACAACGCTAGCGGCTGAGTGTCTCTACGGGCGCTCTTGTCCGTTCGTTTCTGGTTTTGATAACTTTTGGCCGGAATCTAAGCCTCAGAGTCAATGCGCACTTGATGTTCGACTTTCGATTGGCTTGGCCGTAATTTGCTGCTCTACTCGAAGGCTTCATTCCATGGAAATCGTTCCCTATTTTGGACACTTGAACTGTTATCGGGTTGAGCGCGTCAGCGCTCAACCCAATTTGTTCGGCCGGGGGCCAGTGCGCCTCCGGGGACTACGGGTTAGTACTACGTCATATAGGTAGACATAACCGATCGGGCTGAAATTTTCATCATAGTTGTTCATAGTAACAAGAAGTACAGGGTGTAACAGAGTTTCGGGCCGACTTATTTCTTGAATAAGTCTTGCTAGGCGACGAATTTTTCAGTGCGGTCTTTTGCATAATGTAGGCAACACTCTAGGAAATTTTATGGGCTACAAGACGAATCTTCAACGTACAGTACGCTAGCGGCGTAAGCGATTAAAATTTCGGGCTTGTTTCTCAAGGCCCACCTGGTGTCTTTTGAGTCCCGTCTCCTCTCCAACAAACTGCAGGTAGGCGAGAACGATGAAACTTGAAGACAGTATAGCCAAACGTGTTTGCAACTCTGACGCCAATTTTCGGCATACTACGCCAAACTGTGCTCGATTGCGAGCTTAAAACGCAAAATTTGGCAATTTCTCAACACCTTTCCTTCTCAATCAGCAGAATTGCGTGTTTAAAGCCGGCAATTGTGCACAGCAGCTTCCCGGATTCTGAAAATTGGTGTCAGAGTTGCAGACACATTTCTCTTCAAGTTTCATCGCTCTGGCTTTCCTGCAGGTTGCTGGAGAGGGGACGGGACTCAGACGACACCTGGTTGGCCTTAGAAACAAACCGAAATTTTAATCGCTTACGCCGCTATCGTACTGTACGTTGAAGATTCGATATGTAGCCCATAAAATTTCCTGGAGTGTTGCCTACATTATGCAAAAGACCGCACTAAAATATTCGTAGTCTTGTAAGAGTTATTCGAGAAACAAATCGGCCCGAAACTCTGTTACACCCTGTATT
>JASAMZ010004530.1:0-13266 GCA_030248115.1 Linhomoeus sp. GSCO2_2 | reverse complement strand
TTGTTATTCGTTCAGTTACGTATTGCTCAAGTATTTAGCAAATAGTTTCAGCGAATATGATTATCGAAATTAGGGATATTTTCAAGGGTTTTGTCAAAATTCCCAAGTTACGACAATTTCAAAGTGCTTAAATTTCACAATGTCTTTGCGTTGATGCATTGGGCATAGTTTGTCAAGTATTTAGTAAATAGTTTCTGATTTCTTAATTAACGAAATTTGCGATATTTTTGTTAAAATCCTCAAATTTCGAAAATTTCAAATAGCTTAAATTTCTAATTGTCTTTGCATGGTTGTGTCGGGCACAGTCTGCCAGGTGTTCTGCAAATAGTTCTAGACTAGTGCCTTTAGCCCGTAGGTGATACTGTATACTCTACAACTTAATGACTATGGAAACAGAGCCACACGTACTGAGCTATGGAAAGAAGCCACTGTTCACAACCACACAGCCACACACCCAACGCTTACATCAGACCATAGGAGATTCAGATAGATCGGAAGTCATTCAACACAGTGCCTTTGCCAGTGCCTGCATTTACTCTGAAGCTTATGGTAATTGTGCATACTTATGGAGCCCATGTATGGACCCATGGTGTTCAGCCACTGCTCACAACAGCCCATAGGAGGATCAGATAGATCTAAAGCCATTTGACACTGTGCCCCTGACAGTGCCTGAATTTATGGTTGCACCAGTGCCCATGCCTCAGAATACACTGAATTCAACCCACTGACGTTTGTGCTTAGCCCATAGGCGTTTTCAGATTTAATACAGTCATTTGACAAAGTTCCCTTGCCAGTGCCTGCAATTACTGTCGCACCAGCTCCCGTGCCTTTGAATGCACCTCAGAGTCTCACAGCGACAGCTCTGCAGTGATCGGTGACACGACAGTGCAAAATTTCCACAACAGTGGCCTGCAGTCACTCCTTAGTGCTCAGAATGTACTGTGCAGTCGATATTTTCGTGATTTTTGTGGAATTTGGTCATCGGCCAATGTCCACAATAGGAGATGCAAAACTACAGACCACGACGGTTCTTTTGATGTATAGATCTCCAGGATCCATCAAGGCTGTCGAGAGTTATCGTGTTGACTGCGCCTACAGTACGCCATCCATATAAGACGCGCTGAGAAAGGCGTCTACGCGCGCGCAATCGAACCGAGTTATAGGAGCGTCGTACTGTAGCACTACGGAAACCGACGCCGTCCACCCCAGCCGGGGAGCCCCCGCTGTGTAGCGTAGATAAGGCGCGGCTGTACAATTGGGGCGCCGCTGGCATTCTACATTGTGAATGGCTATGGACAGTCAGCGGTCAGTGCAGCCTACGCTCATGGTCGTCAGTACAGCCTGCTCCAACGCGTAACTTGCGCCACATCGGCCTCTAAGTGTATGGCATCTGCTTAGGCCCGCCCCGGGCTATAGGCCCTAGTTCTACACTGAAAAAATTGGGAACAAACAAATTTAACGGGAATGCAACACTTGTTGGAGTTTCTGTGCCTCCGTCTGCTAAAACAATCACGCGGAGTGCCTATCTGACACTCAAGGAGTGTCACGTATCACTTGTTAGACAAAGCATGTTCGTTGGATGTGACGTTTTCACACAAGTTGGAAACATCAGATAAACGGCGTCGTATCATGCCGATAACATATAGCGAACGCGGCGATATCACTGAGCTTTAGATCAGCTGTACAGACCACCGTATCGTGGGGATAGCCGCACTTTGTATTAAGGTACACGTTGTTAAGACAGTTTCTCCAGATGTGGCTAACGATGTGTGCAAAGTTCACTACACTATTCACCAAAATTTGAGAGACACAAAGTATAGGTTGAACTTCTGTATTACACACACAGCTTGTTTGAAACATCTTGTTGCTCCAGCTGCTCATTTCGATTGTCTTGTCTTTGCCTTGGCTGTTCGACAACTCGGGATAATGTAAATTGTCTTGTTTTGCCTGACAGTTCAGCCGGGCTAAATCGTCTAAAAAAATATTATCCTGTCAGTATATTGACATATCCGCCACCTCCCCCCCCCCCCCCCCCCCCCTTCACCACTACCAAATACTAAACCTGCCGCTGAGTCACTCGATTGCGTGCCGCCCGTTGCAGAGAAGACCCACCCCAGCAAGCCGACATCTTGACCTCGATCTCGCCGCCTCCCGGTATCAAGAAGATCCATTTGCCGTCGCGGCAATCGACGAACAATGCAGAATTGGCGCTTTTGTCGATGTGCTCGAGGCGAGCGGCGCCGCTCTCGTCGTTCGAGACTCCCACGCCCTTGGTGGCGTCGACGCAGTTGATTCCAACATGGGCGCCGTACGCGAACTTCGTCTGGCCGGCAGGCGGCGCTGTGGGGCGCATCACACGCATGCACACGCACAAACACGCACGCACGCGCGCGCGCACGCACGCACGCACGCACGCACGCACGCACGCACGCACGCACGCACGCACGCACGCACGCACGCACGAACGCACGCACGCACGCACGCACGCACGCACGCACGCACGCACGCACGCACGAACGCACGCACGCACGCACGCACGAACGCACGCACGCACGCACGCACGCACGCACGCACGCACGCACGCACGCACGCACGCACGCACGCACGCACGCACGCACGCACGCACGCACGCACGCACGCGAGGGTCAACGTTTTCCAAGTAAATGAAGTAGGTAACGTTGGCAAATAATAATGCGTTGAATACAAAATAGAAAGAGCGTGTGATACGAAGCAGCGTTGACAGTACTGTAGCTTGGAGTAGTGTCAACCGCAGCCGATATTCGTGCATGGCTATTCGTTTGGAGTCATTTGTGCAACGCGTCCCGGATGGTGATACGGTGAGTTTTCCAGCCGTGAAACCGGTAGCCAACTGGTCGATTGGCAAACAGTCTGAACAAAGATCTCGGCGAGTTTCAAATCGTTTTCTTAAATCGTTCACATTGTTTTGTTACCATATTTGGGCAAGCATTCGATGGCCGTAACCCCTTCAGTTTGCACGAGCCATTCACCGCCGCTGCATTCGGCCGTCTCGCTCGGGTCGGGCGGTGGCCAGTCCTCCACTAACGTTAGGAACAAGCTCCGGTATTAAAAACTTGAGTTTGTATTCTGACTGACATTGCAAAGAGTTGCATTCTTTCTGCAGAGAGTGCGAGAGTTCAACGCCCGCATGCTCCGCTTCATGAGCCCCCACTTCGCAAAAAGGTATTGCTTAACAACATTGATTTCGCCCGCGATTTGGCTTTTAGAGCAAGAACACCCTCTTTCAAGCAACGCTTTTAAAAAAGTGACAAAAAGTTGTAAAGGTTTTGGCAAACAATTGACAGAGCACAAAAGAGCACACTACGAGCAATCAAACCGTGTCGCACTTCTGCATGTTGCAAGCAATCTTAGCGTTAAAATCTCGAGAATGGCGTTTTCTGCGGTGCGTGCTTGCGTTATTGAAAATTTTATTGCTGCCGCATGAAAGAGCACGCCGAGAGCTTTCACCTGACGTGTCGATTGCGGCTCTACGACGCAAGACGGGCGAGTTTGAGCCGTTTTGTGCTTTTGCAGTTACTGTAACTCGCGAAATTCAAACTTTTGAGTTTCGACCAATGGGAGAACGAATGATCATTGAGTCGACAGCTATCCAATAAGCTCGAGATCGTCTCTCTACGACGCAAGTTGAGCGAGTTAGAGCGAGCTTAGCGTCAAAATCCCGAGAATGGCGTTTTCCGCGGTGCGTGTTTGTGTAATTGAGCAAACTTTTGTAGCCGCATGAAAGAACACGTCGAGAGCTTTCACCTGGCGTGTCGATTGCCACTCTACGACGTAAGACGAGCGAGTTAGAGCCGTTTTGTGCTTTTGCATCTTCGAGTCACTGTAACTCGCGAAATTCAAACTTTTGAGTTTTGACCGATGGGAGAGCAAATGATCAGCGAGTCGGGAGCTATCCAAAAAGCTCGAGATCGTCTCTCTACGACGCAAGTAGAGCGATTTTAGCGTCAAAATCCCGAGAATGGCGTTTTCCGCAGTGCGTGTTTGCGTAATTCAAACAAGTCTCTTTTAAAAAGCGGAGTGGTTTTGAGCTTTGAATTTTTACTGAGATTGTAGCAAGGCCCTTTCCGGTTTCGTGCAGCGTCTTTGACTCTCCTCGCGACTACACTTTTTGGAGTGGTCTTGCTACGCAACATTGGTATCGCTCGGGTTTAATTTTTTACACCAAGAAAATCATCTCGTCAGACTAAATTTAAAAAAGACACTGGAATCTAACGCAAAACTACAGGTTAATTGTGAGCATGATTTGATGTTGGCTTGCCATGAGCTCTTCAGCGATGTCAAGACCGCCGCTCTGCAACGCACGAGTGCCAAGACATAACAAACCAAAATCTGCAGTTTTCATCGCGTTTTGGTTACTGTAGTTCTTTCATTGACCTTTTGAAACTTTTTGTTGTCGGATTTTTGCTCAGGAGGTCGAGCGCTTCATTTTGATATGCGATTCGACTAGGTTCGATGAAGTTTTGACTTTTCGCGGACATTACTTCGGGATACTGTAGCGCGCAATTTTTAAAGCTTGTTATTATTTCGGCGTCACAGTTCGCGAGAGTTGTCCGAGGGCTACCCGTCGATGTGTCGAACTCAACCCAGCGACGTCAGACAAGCGAGTTATTAAGCCTAAAGCAGGCATGTCGTTTCCAGTTTTCGACGCGATTTGGTTACTGTAGCTCTCTGTTTAAACTTTTGAAACTTTTTGGTGTCGGATTCGTGCTCAGGAGCTTGAGCGCTTCACTTTGATATGCGATTTGACTAGCTTCGGTCAACTTTTGTCTTTAAATGGACCTCACTTTGGGATACTGTAGCGCGCCAGTTTGAAAACTTATTTTAGTTTTGAACACTCAGATGGAGAGAGTAGTCCGAGGGCTACCCGTCGATGTGTCGAACTCAACCCAGCGACGTCAGACAAGCGAGTTATTAAGCCCGAAGCAAGCGTGTCGTTTCCAGTTTTCGACGCGTTTTGGTTACTGTGGCTCTCTGTTTAAACTTTTTAAACTTTTTGTTGTCGGATTCGTGCTCAGGAGCTCGAGCGCTTCACTTTGATATGCGATTTGACTAGCTTCGGTCAACTTTTGTCTTAAAATGGACCCCACTTTGGGATACTGTAGCGCGCGAGTTTGAAAACTTATTTTGGTTTCGACCACTCAGGTGGCTAGAGGAGTCCGCAGGCTACTCGACGATGTCTCAAACTCCACCCTACGACGTCGGACGAGCGAGTTATTAAGCCCGAAGCGAGCGTGACCCACGTACGTACGTGCGTACGTACGTACGTACGCACGTACGTACGCACGCCGAGCTCTTGATATGGTTCGCTCGGCTGAGGCCGAGCGAAAAAACTTTTGCAAACGCATGATATGAACACGTCGAGAGCTTTCACCTGACGTGTCGATTGCCGCTCTACGACGTAACACGAGTCAGTTAGAGTCGTTTTGCGTTTTGACCTTCGGATTTCTGTAGCGCGCGCAATTCAAACTTTTGAATTTCGAAACCTCTTAGCGGAATGATCAGTGAGTCAAGACCTATCCGTAGAGCCCAAGATCTCCGCTCTACGACTTTCCAACGCCGAGATCCGAGAGCGTAACGCACGTACGTACGCACGTACGTACGCACGCACGCCGAGCTCTCGTAGGGTGTCGCCCGCCTGAGGGCGGGCGAACAAGCTCCGGTATTAAAAAGTTGAGTTTGTATTCTGACTGACTTTGCAAAGAGTTGCGTTCTTTCTGTAGAGAGTGCGAGAGTTTATCGCCCGCATGCTCCGCTTCATGAGCCCCCGCTTCGCAAGAGGGTATTGCATAGCAATATTGATTTCGCCCGCGATTTCGCTTTTAGAGAAAGAACATCCCTCTTTCAAGCAACGTTTTCAAAAAAAGTGACAAAAAGTTGTAAAAGTTTTGGCAAACACTTGACGGGTCACAAAACAGCGCACTACGAGCAATCAAACCGTGTCGCACATCTGCACTAGCAAACAGCGATCTTAGTGTTAAAATATCGAGAATGGCGTTGTGTGCGGTGCGTCCTTGCGTTATTGAAAAATCTTTGCTGCCGCGTGAAAGAGCACGCCGAGAGCTTTCACCTGATGTGTCAATTGCCACTCTAAGACGAGCGAGTTAGAGCCGTTTTGTGCTTTTGCACATTCGAGTTACTGTAACTCGCGAAATTCAAACTTTTGAGTTTCGACCACTGGGAGAACAAATGATCAGTGAGTCGGGAGCTATCCAAAAAGCTCGAGATCGTCTCTCTACGACGCAAGTTGAGCGCGTTAGAGCGAATTTAGCGTCAAAATGCCGAGAATGGCGTTTTCCGCGGTGCGTGTTTGCGTAATTGAAAAAACTTTTGCGGACGCATGAAAGAGTACGTCGAGAGCTTTCACCTGACGTGTCGATTGCCGCTCTACGACGTAACACGAGCGAGTTAGAGCCGTTTTGCGTTGTGACCTTCGGCTTACTGTAGCGCGCGCAATTCAAACTTTTGAATCTCGACTTCTCTTAGCGGAATGATCAGTGAGTCGAGACCTATCCGCAGAGCCCAAGATCGTCTCTTTACGTCTTTCCAACGCTGAGATCCGAGAGCGTTACGCACGCACGTACGTACGCACGTACGCACGCACGCACGCCGAGCTCTCGTATAGTCTCGCCCGCCTGAGGGCGGGCGAAAAAAACCTTGACTAACTTCACTTGCCGTAGCGAGCGTCGTAAAGGCAACACATGAGAATTAACCAACCTTTGCCGCGACCCTCCAGCGTCAGGACGAGCTGCTTGTCTCCATCGGCGCAAGCAATGGGCGCCTTGGTGCCTTCGGGATAGTTGCCGTCGATGTTCGGAGTTCCGTCCGCGTAAGCGACGGCGTCGATATTGGCCATGTTGACGGCGATGTCGCCTCCATCGATGGGTTTGCAGGATCGGTCTACATGGGCAACGACAGTACAGTACTGCATCTACGGGCCGGCAGCTGGCTAAACGGCCAGAAAGGGTCACCAATGCAAGCCGCCGTCTTGACTTCGAACGCATTGCTGCTCTCGTCTTGGGCCATCCATTTGCCCCCCTGACAGACGGCCATCAGAGAAGAAGTCTCATCCACCCTCTCTACCAGAGAGGCGGCCGTTTCCCCATTCGTGAGGCGAACGCCCGGCTGAGCAGCGCAGCTGACAGACACTTCCGCGCCGTACTCGAACTTCGTCTGGCCGTTAGGCGGAGCTGCGGGGCGCGTGGCACAAACAAAGTTCACTAAGCGGTGTGCATTAGCAAGGGAGGAGTAGTTATGGTTGTTCGCTTAGATGTGCATAAGAGCGGCACTGTCGCACTGCAGCCGATATTCGAGTATGACCGCTCATTTGGTTAGGTCTGTAGCCGCTCGTTTGTGCCCCACGGCCCTGTTGGTGAGAGGCTGAGTTGGCCATCCGCAAAGCCGGTCGACGTCTGCTCCATTGACACGCACTCTAAAGTGGAACCATTCTAACTGTACGCATCTTTCCATTTCAATGGCACGAAAGGGCCAGTTGGTCTTGGTAAGGTATGTAACTGTCAAAGTTATCACCGTAGCTAGGCAGGCACTCAACGGCCGTCACTTCGGTGGCCTGCGCGATCCATTTAGCTCCTTTGCATTCCAAGCTTTCGCTCGGGCTTGGCGGCGGCCAATCCTCCACTAAACTTGTTCAATGCTTTCGGACTGGATGGAATTGCGTATCACAATGGCAATGTAGCGTAACCATCAATCTTGCCTACCGGATTTTTCCGTTTATAAGCCCATGGGCTTATACGTGGTTTTGACACCTTCACCAGAGTAAAACTGGCGACACATATAAGCCCAGGGCTAATACGTGGCAGTCGACTTTCTGGGTGGGTCCTTATTTGTCCTATGTCAGTAACAAATTAGCATGAATTATGCAGTTGCATTGGACTATTTGAGGCATATTCATTAGCGAGTAGTTGAATCAACCTGCTAATTGGCAGTTTTACTACCATTTGTAGTTCATTTCTAACTATTTTAACGCCAAGTGGCAGTAAAATTAGGTAAGCATTGGCCACCCTCCTGCCAAAGTTTGGACACCACGTATAAGCCCATGGGCTTATATGTGGCAGTCAAAACAACGTATAAGCCCATGGGCTTACAAGTGGATGGGCTTATAAGCGGAAAAATCCGGTACCATACCTTTCCCCTGCCCCTCCAGCGTCAGAACGAGCTTCTTGTTTCCATCCTTGCAGGAGATTGGGGCCTTGGTGCCTTCGGGGTAGTAGCCGTCGCCGTTTGGAGTTCCGCCTGTGTAGACGACCGTTTCGATGTCGGCCATGTTGACGACGATGTCGCCTCCATCGATGGGCATGCAGGGTCGGTCTACATGGAGAACGACAGTACAGGACTGCATCTCCAGATCGGCAGCCGACTAAGCGGCCAGAAAGAGTCACCAATGCAAGCCGCCGTCTTGACTTCGAACGCATTGCTGCTCTCGTCTTGGGCCATCCATTTGCCCCCCTGACAGACGGCCAACAGAGGAGAAGTCTCATCCACCCTCTCTACCAGAGAGGCGGCCGTTTCTCCATTCGTGAGGCGAACGCCTGACTGAGCAGCGCAGCCGACAGACACTTCCGCGCCGTACTCGAACTTCGTCTGGCCGTTAGGTGGAGCTGCGGGGCGCGTGGCACAAACAAAGTTCACTAAGCGGTGCGCATTAGCAAGGGAGGAGTAGTTATCGTTTCTCAGGTAAACTCCAATGGCTCCCAGCGCTTGCAATGATGTTTCAAGCGACGTTTCGGCAGCTTTGCAGCTGCCTTCCGCAGGCCATGCAGAGAGCTAAAGACAAATGGTGACACATGAATCACACGCGCGCGCGCCTGACGCTTTTGGCCCAAACAAATAGGTAAGGTTTTCTGACGACGGCGCCGATTGAGCGTCGAAAGCTCAACCAAAGTTTATTGCGCAGAGCATGCTATCCACAAATGCCAATGAATCATTGGAAGCGCTGGGAGCCATTGGAGTTTACCTGAGATACAATATGCAGCGCTTCGACACTTTCAAAGCCGAGTAGTTATCGTTGCTCGCTTAGATGTGCATAAGAGCGGCACTGTTGCACTGCAGCCGATATTCGAGTACATATGACCGCTCATTTGGTTAGGTTTGTAGCCGCTCGTTTGTGCGGCGCGGCCCGGTTGGTGAGAGGCTGAGTTGGCCATCTGCGAAGCCGGTCGCCGTCTGCTCCATCGACAAGCACTCTAAAGTGGAACCATTCTAACTACCTATGAGCATGTTTTCATTTCAATGGCACGCAAGGGCCAGTTGGTCTTGGCACACTATCGTTCAAATAGTTGTCAAAGTTGTCACCGTAGCTAGGCAGGCACTCAACGGCCGTCACTTCGGCGGCCTGCGCGATCCATTTAGCCCCTTTGCATTCCAAGCTTTCGCTCGGGCTTGGCGGCAGCCAATCCTCCACTAAACTTGTTCGATGCTTTCGGACTGGGAGGACCTGCTTATCACTATGGCAATGTAGGCATCGAGTTTCCCTACCATACCTTTCCCGCGCCCCTCCAGCGTCAGGACGAGCTTTTTGTTTCCATCCTTGCAGGAGATTGGGGCCTTGGTGCCTTCGGGGTGGTTGCCGTCGCCGTTTGGAGTTCCAGCTGTGTAGACGACCGTTTCAATATCGGCCATGTTGACGGCCATGTCGCCTCCACCAATGGGGTTGCACGACACATCTGCAAAGATAGTTAGTGGGTTTTGAAGATTTAGGTGACGTGTGAAATGAAAAGGTTCTGTCAATCGCCTTTTGCGGTTGACGTCGTTGTGGGAATCGTTGTAGAGGTTCCTCCCATTGTGGTCAGAGAGGTTGTACTTGAAGTTAGAGTAGCTGTTCCCATGGACCTGCAAATTGACCAATCCAAGTAGCGGCGGCGCCTGCGGCAGCAACAGCGGCGGCGGCTGCGGCGGCGGCGGCGGCGTCAGCGGCGGCGACAACGACGACGACGATGACGACGACGACAAGCGCAAACTACTCTAGAGGTATGTTGTGTACGTTGTTGATGTAGCTGATGGCGCAATGGTTCCTCCGGCCGATGTCGATGATACTAGTTCAGGAGTTGTCGTTTCAGTTGATGTAGCAGCAGTTGTGGTTGATTGTGAAGTCACTGTACTGCCAGAAGCAGTGGCAGAAGTCTGGCCGCTTAGGGTGGACCCAGTTCCAGTAGCCGTCGTGCAGAACGTTGGCTGTGTTCCACCAGTTTTGCCTGAGCTGGTTGTGCCATTTGGCACCCTGCTACTCTGACTGGGTACGACCACTGGTGAATCAGTGTGCGACTCGTCGTCTCCTTCCCCGGGCACGGTGAAGCAGCACGAGTTGGGTGATATGAGACAAGACATCGCAAATATAATCCGGACCGCCCACAAGTGGACAGCCATCTCGCTACAGATAGGCGTTTCACTCGGGGTGTTTACTCACAGCGAGTACTTCTTCTACTACTGGTCTGTCTGTAAAACCGTCTAGACAGGACGAAAGAGACTCGGCGCAACTGAAATTGCGTCGCAACGCGCCGTCGACCACCCAGAAGCCGTATGCAATGTAGACAAAAGTGTCTGGATCTTCACCTGTTGCGCGTCCCGAATGCGTCACGACGCAACTGCCCTCCATAGGTGGTCCGAAAGGACAGACTGAAACTGTAAACTTTTTCACCTAAAACCGAAGACGCTTCCGTTACTCCTCCCTTCTCCGGGCAGTCGCGCAAAAACTGCGCCGCGCGCTGGCGGTGCCGAAAAAGCGCGCGCGGTTTTTGCGGCAGATCAAGTGGGTTCTTTCCCGGCCGCGCCCGCCACTTGCGCGCATTCGCGTAAAGTTTTCAGTTGAGCAAGGCATGTCGACATTTGTCTTTTCTGCTATTGTCTTTACCTCCGTCCTATGGGGCTGCGCGTGCGCACCGTCCTCCTCCAATGAGGATGGACTGCCCTGTTCCCTCCCCAAAGACGAGGGGGAGCTCTGCCCTGGGGCTAGTTCCACCCTCTACAAGCGCCGCTGGTACTTCAGCTCACGGAAGACAAAGTGCCTGCCCTTGAGGTACCGGGGATGCGCGGGTAACGACAACAACTATCTGAGAAGGCGCGACTGCCGCGCCGCCTGCCTGAGGCGAAGCGAGGCCGAGCGTCGAGATGAGAAGCGACGAGAGGCGGAACGACGCAGCCAACGCAAACGCCGTCTAGAGGAAAGACGGAAGCAGAATGAGGAGAGTGCCAATCAACAGCAGAATGATGACGCTCTGGAGAACAGAGGACGGCGAATGGACCGACCGTCCGACGTGGACGGCCAAGCAACCGAGTTCAAGAAGCCGCGTAGTGAGTACTCCGCCGACGCGATCGCCAATGCCGTCGTCGTCGGCGTCGTCGTCGTCGTCGTCGTCGTCGTCGTCAATCGAAATGAGCAGCTGGAGCAACAGATGTTTCAAACAAGCTGTGTGTGTAATACAAAGTTCAAACCTATACTTTGTGTCTCTCAAATTTTGGTGAATAGTGTAGTGAACTTTGCACACATCGTTAGCCACATCTGGAGAAACTGTCTTAACAACGTGTACCTTAATACAAAATACAGCTATCCCCCACGATACGGTGGTCTGTACAGCTAGTTATAAAGCTCAGTGATATCGCCGCGTTCGCTATATGTTATCGGCATGATACGACGCCGTTTATCTGATGTTTCCAACTTGTGTGAAAACGTCACATCCAACGAACATGCTTTGTCTAACAAGTGATACGTGACACTCCTTGAGTGTCGATAGGCACTCCGCGTGATTGTTTTCACGGGCGGAGGAGCGGAACTATTGGCGGTATTTTACATTCCCGTTAAATTTGTTTGTTCCCAATTTTTTCAGTGTAGAACTAGGGCCTATAGCCCGGGGCGGGCCTAAGCAGATGCCATACACTTAGAGGCCGATGTGGCGCAAGTGACGCGTTGGAGCAGGCTGTACTGACGACCATGAGCGTGGGCTGCACTGACCGCTGACTGTCTATAGCCATTCACAATGTAGAATGCCAGCGGCGCCCCCCCTGTACAGGCGCGCCTTATCTACGCTACACAGCGGGGGCTCCCCGGCTGGGGTGGACGGCTTCGGTTTCCGTAGTGCTACAGTACGACGCTCCTATAACTCGGTTCGATTGCGCGCGCGTAGACGCCTTTCTCAGCGCGTCTTATATGGATGGCGTCCTCTAGGCGCAGTCAACACGATAACTCTCGACAGCCTTGATGGATCCTGGAGATCTATACATCAAAAGAACCGTCGTGGTCTGTAGTTTTGCATCTCCTATTGTGGACATTGGCCGATGACCAATTCTCCACAAAAATCACGAAAATATCGACTGCACAGTACATTCTGAGCACTAAGGAGTGACGTGCAGGCCACTGTTGTGGAAATTTTGCACTGTCGTGTGACCGATCACTGCAGAGCTGTCGCTGTGAGACTCTGAGGTGTATTCAAAGGCACGGGAGCTGGTGCGACAGTAATTGCAGGCACTGGCAGGGGTAATTTGCTCAAATGACTGTATTAAATCTGAAAACGCCTATGGGCTAAGCACAAACGTCAGTGGGTTGAATTCAGTGTATTCTGAGGCATGGGCACTGGTGGAGCCATTAAATTCAGGCACTGTCAGGGGCACATAGTGTCAAATGGCTTTAGATCTATCTGATTCTCCTATGGGCTGTTGTGAGCAGTGGCTGGACACGGTGGGTCCATACATGGGGCTCCATAAGTATGCACAATTTCCATAATCTTCAGAGTAAATGCAGGCACTGGCAAAGGCACTGTGTTGAATGACTTTCGATCTATCTGAATCTCCTATCGTCTGATGTGAGCGTTGGGTGTGTGGCTGTGTTGGTTGTGAACAGTGGCTTCTTTCCATAGCTCAGTACATGTGGCTCTGTTTCCATAATCATTAAGTTGTAGAGTATACAGTATCACCTACGGGCTAAAGGCATTAGTCTAGAACTATTTGCAGAACACCTGGCAGACTGTTGCCCGACACAACCATGCAAAGACAATTAGAAATTTAAGCTATTTGAAATTTTCGAAATTTTGATATTAACAAAAATATCGCAAATTTCGTTAATAAGAATCAGAAACTATTTCTAGATCTGACAAACTATGCCCGATGCATCAACGCAAAGACATTGTGAAATTTAAGCACTTTGAAATTGTCGTAACTTGGGAATTTTGACAAAACCCTTGAAAATATCCCTAATTTCGATAATCATATTCGCTGAAACTA
>JASAMZ010004527.1:0-19445 GCA_030248115.1 Linhomoeus sp. GSCO2_2 | reverse complement strand
AGCAACACAAAACGGCATTGGATCCGTCCTCAGCGACCTTGACTCTACTTGACCACATATGTCACATGTTTTACTCCGGTGCCACGGACAGACACACAGACACACAGACAGTTATTGTCATCCATATATATACACCTCGCCGCGCTGAGGCGCAGCGAAATAGCAGGTCTGATGGGTAAATTGCGCGAGAAAGCTTTGGAATTTCTCCGATAGCAACACATTTCAGACCATGGTTGTGCGAGTTTTACTGATCTGTGAAGCTGCAAATTGCTCTAAATCGCGCATATCGCGGGTGTTCTGCAAGAAGGAGTCAAGTCATGAATTCAGACTTTTGAGATATGACAGTTTGAAGTTTTCGTTGGGCTACATAAAATCACACAGTTGAGCTGGACATTTTGGTGCTGCTCTATTAAGTACCCCTATGCGTTGCCTTCACATCGAGCTATAAATGGGAGCAGAGCCTCATCGCCTCAGTGAGCAACTCGGGGTTGAACAAATTTGGCCCTAAGAAACTGCCCCAAAAACAGGGGAGCCAAGTCGACTTGACGGAAAGCAATATCGACTTGGCTCTTTCTGGAATTTGTTATTAACTCAGCTCTGAGTGACCAATGAACGACGCGCAACGTGTTAGTATGCTGAAAGGGAATAGGCATGTCTGTTGGCTAATGAATTTGGAGTCGGCACAGCTCTGATCTAGCAACAATAATGGGCGGTCGACTTGGCTCCTTCTGGCATTCTGACTTGGCTCCTTCTGGCTTTTGCTTACTATCGAATTTGCATGAGTATTGTAGGAATTGCGCTCCAAAGTTTTTGTCACAATGAACTATGGTGCATTTGCAGTTAATTCTTTCTAATAACTCAAAAACTGAAAAATGTCGACTTGGCTCCTTCTTGCAGAACACCCGCGATATATGTGGTTTGGCAGAGATTGAGGAAGTTGTGTAGGTCGCCCGCGCCGAGTTACAGGGTCTCATTTTGTTTTGAAGTTCAGTGTAACTGCATGATAAGCTTGCATGTGACGTCTTTGGGGCTGGAAGTTGTCGGTTAGACACTTAGAGAAGCTTATAAATGCACAGAACGCCACAATAAGCCACCGGAACTCTTCTACAGTACTTTAGAGCATTTTCTGTTTTAGCGCCCCGGGGCGCTTAGATGGCGCCAACTTTAGGTCGTCTCAGGACCCATTTCAACGTAAGCGCCCCGGGGCGCTTAAGCGGAACAAGCTTTGTCTAAAAACTCTGGCACCACGTTGGCATCAGTGAAAACTTGAGAGCGTGTGCGCGATAATGTGCACTGGATAGTGAAGTGCCACTAGACATTTGGTCGACAATCTGGTGGGGTATCGCCGCAATTGGTCTTGGATTTGTTCGTGGTACCTGATCCACATATGGATCAGAAGATTCGCCGCAGGCACACACTGCGCTTATAATTGTGGCAACTGATCCATAAATGGATCAGAGAAATTCGCCGCAGGCACGCAGTGCAATACAATGAGACGACGTCCTATTTAAAAGTGTATAAATGGGACGACGCCCTATTCTTTTAGGCTTAGTGCTCAATGCATCCACACAAAGATATGTTGAAATCGTCTTGAAAGCTGCTTGAAATTGTCGAAATTTTGAAATTCTGACAAAAACCTTGAAAATATACCTAAATTCTTTAATTATAAAACTTAGAACGAGTTGCCAAATACTCGGCAGCCTATGACCGACACAACCATGTAAAGAAATTATAAAATTACAGCTGTTCAAAATTGTCGAAATTTGGGAATTTTGACAACACCCCTGAAAATATCCCTAATTTCATTAATTATAGAATCTGAAACTATTTGATAAATACTTGGCAGACTATGCCCGACACATCCGTGAAAAGAAAATTTGAAATTTAAGCTGTTTGAAATTGTCGAAATTTGTGGATTTTAACAAAATCCTTAAAAATATCCTAAATTTCGTTAATTACATTCGCTGAAACTATTTGCTAAATACTTGGCAGACTATGCTCGATACATCCGTGCGAAGAAGTTTTGAAATTTGAGCTGTTTGAATTTGTCAAAATTTAGGAATTTTGACAAAAACCTTGAAAATATCCCCCATTTCGTTAATTGTAAAATCTGAAGCTATTTGATAAATACTTGGCAGACTATGCTCGACACATCCGTGAAAAGAAATTTTGAAATTTCAGCTGTTTGAAATTGTCGAAATTTGTGGATTTTAACAAAATCCTTAAAAATATACTAAATTTCGTTAATTATATTCGCTGAAACTATTTGCTAAATAGGTACTTGGCAGACTATGCTCGATACATCCGCGCAAAAAAGTTTTGAAATTTAAGCTGTTTGAATTTGTCGAAATTTGGGAAATTTGACAAAAACCTCGAAAATATCCCTAATTTCGTGAATCCTAAAATCCGAAACTATGTCACAAATTCATCGCGTAGCATGCCCTTTCCATTTCAGCAAAAACTTTGCCGATACGACTTGTAAATAAAAGTGTCATTTTTGACATTTTCATATTTTAATTGTAAATATCTCGAAATAGCGAAAGTAGCAACAGAAACGGACAACGGCACGTTACTCAGCGCATTCGACTCCATTGGGTGGCACTAACCGTCATGTCTAGTTTTGTGACACAGACAGACACACACACAAAAACACGAACGGACAATAGCGTCCGTATATATACTCGCCGCGCTGGGGCGCGGCGAAAAAACCCGGTACCACGATACGGTTGTCTGTACAATTGATCTAAAGCTCAGTGATATCGCCGCGTTCGCTATATGTTATCGGCATGATACGACGCTGTTTATCTGATGTTTCCTACCTGTGTGAAAACGCCACATCCAACAAACAAAGTTGCCAAAAGTTTGGTGCGTTCGTTCTTTATCAATAATTCTTCTTGGCTTGTTCAATAAACAAAAGTTTTGCAGTTTATGAAAATTTGGACATTTCTATCAAGTGCACAATATTTGCAAACAACTTCTTTCATGTTACTAATTATCCGTAGTCTCTGCGCTTGCCATTTCTGAAGAAATTTCGCTGCTAGCCCATCAGACGAAAATGTCGATTTTGACATTTTTAATTATAATTCTAAACATCTCGAAATTGCAGTTTATTAAAACTGTGAAACTATGTCACAAATTCTTATTCGCATACGGCCTTATCATTTCTGCATTCACATTCGTCAATGAATGACGTTAAATTTTTGTCAATTTATAGAATTTTGACAAATAATCCCATATTTCTGTTAAATTCCACATTTGCAAAAAATTTCTTTTGTGTTACAAATTATCCGCGGTCTATGTTCTTTCCATTTCTGAAGAAATTTCATTTCTAGATAATCAGATAAAAAAGTCTATGTTCGACATTTTTGAATTTTAATTCTTACCGGATTTTTCCGCTTATAAGCCCATCCACTTATTAGCCCATGGGCTTATACGTTGATTTGACTGCCACATATAAGCCCATGGGCTTATACAGGGTTTTTCTTTAGGTGACCACATTTTGTTTTCGAATAACTTTTGCGAGTGGTAACCAAAATAAGTGAAACTTGGCACAAACATAGACCTATAAATAAGGTTTTGCTACGAATTGATTTCGTCGAAATTGGTTGACCCGTTAGCAAACCGCGGCGCGTCCCGCAAGGGCACTCATTTCGCTGACCTCGGCGTCTTTGCCTCACTATAATTTGAGCCAGGTGAGAGATATTGAGACGCGGGTTGTACGGTTAGAAAGCCGAGAGAATAAGCTTTCATTTGGCGTATTGACGGCAAGAAACAATGGCCTATGCGGAAGAATAGGCAAGCGACAATTCACCCAAATCGGGCGAAACGAGCTCACTACGTGGAGGAGAAGCTGGCCACGGCGGCGCGGGGCCGATTTTCGTTTCCGTCAACGTATCGCATTGCGTTTTTCTCGGCAAGGAGCAAATGAATCAAGTCGTATTGAGCACCAAATTAAAGCTTATTCTCTCGGCTTTCTAACCGTACAACCCGCGTCTCAATATCTCTCACCTGGCTCAAGTTATAGTGAGGCAAAGACGCCGAGGTCGGCAAAATGAGTGCCCTTGCGGGACGCGCCGCGGTTTGCTAACGGGTCAACCAATTTCGACGAGATCAATTCGTGACAAAACCTTATTTACAGGTCTATCTTTGTGCCAAGTTTCACCTATTTTGGTTACCACTCGCAAAAGTTATTCGAAAACAAAATGTGGTCACCTAAAAAAAAACCCTGTACGTGGTGTCCAAACTTTGTCATGAGCGTTGCCAATATTTGCCTAATTGTACTGCCAATTGGATTTAGAATAGTCGGGCATCAACTACAAATGGCAGTAAAACTGCCAATTAGCAGGTTGGTTTCACTACTCGCTAACGATTATGCCTTAAACAGTCCAGTTAAACTGCATAATTTGGTTCTACTTAGTTGCTCTCATAGGACTGAGAGAAACCCACCCTGAAAGTCGACTGCCACCTATTAGCCCTGGACTTATATGTGTCGCTAGTTTTACTCTGGCGAAGGTGTCAAAACCACGTATAAGCCCATGGGCTTACTCTTATAAGCGGAAAATCCGGTACCTAATATCTCGAAATAGCAGTTTATTAAAACTGCGAAACTATGTCACAAATTCTTATTGACATATGGCCTTATCATTTCTGCATTCACATTCATCAATAAATGACGTTCTATTTTTGTCAATTTATGGAATTTTGACAAATAATCGCGTATTTTTGTTAAATTCCACATTTGCAAAAACATTCTTTTGTGTTACAAATCATCCGCGGTCTATGCTCTTTCATTTCTGAAAAAATTTCATTTCTAGCTCATCAAGTGAAAAAGTCGATTTTCGACATTTTCGATTTTTTATTGTGAATATCTCAAAAATGCTAAATTAGCAACAGAAACGGACATCGGATCCGTACTCAGCGACCTTGATTCTACTTAACCACATATGTCACATATCTTACTTAAGTGCGACGGACACACACACACACAGACATTGTTTCGTCCGTATACACCTCGCCGCGCTGAGGCACGGCGAAAAGAGTCACATTATTTATTGCAAACGTGACAAGTACACACCACGTTAGTTGATGAAGGTCCGCTAGAGTTGTGAGCCGAAATCTAAGCCTAATTGAAAGAGAATCATCACCTCAAGCCGGCGGTCTCGCCTGCGGCGTTATGTTTAAGTTATTTTTAGCCAAATTAAAACGATTCTAGACTTTTTTGTCCATTTCGAAAAAAATTCGCGTTTTTTTCGCCCGCCCTCAGGCGGGCGACACCATACGAGAGCTCGGCGTGCGTGCGTGCGTGCGTGCGTGCGTACGTACGTACGTACGTACGTACGTAACGCTCTCGGATCTCGGCGTTGGCAAGTCGTAGAGCGGAGATCTTGGGCTCTACGGATAGGCCTCGACTCACTGATCATTCCGCTAAGAGGTTTCAAAATTCAAAAGTTTGAATTGCGCGCGCTACAGTAACCCGAAGGTCAAAACGCAACACGGCTCTAGCTCGCTCGTGTTACGCCGTAGAGAAGCAATCGGCACGTCAGGTGAAAGCTCTCGACGTTTTCTTTCATGCGTCTGCAAAAGTTTTTTCAATTACGCAAACACGCACCGCGGAAAACGCCATTCTCGGCATTCTGACGCTGAAGTCGCTCTAACGCGCTCAACTTGTGTCGTAGAGAGACGATCTCGAGCTTTTTGAATAGCTCCCGACTCACTGATCATTTGCTCTCCCATTGGTCAAAACTCAAAAGTTTGAATTTCGCGAGTTACAGTAACTCAAATGTGCAAAAGCGCAAAACGGCTCCAACTCGCTCGTCTTGCGTCGTAGAGTGGCAATCGGCACGTCAGGTGAAAGCTCTCGGCGTGCCCTTTCACGCGGCAGCAATAAATTTTTCAATAACGCAAGCACGCACCGCAGAAAGCGCCATTCTCGATATTTTAACACTAAGATCGCTCTTTGCTACATGCAGAAGTGCTACACCGTTTGATTGCTCGTAGTGCGTTCTTTTGTGCTCTGTCAATTGATTGCCAAAACTTATACAAGTTTTTGTCACTTTTTAAAAGCGTTGCTTGAAAGAGGGGTGTTCTTGCTCTAAAAGCCAAATCGCGGGCGAAATCAATATTGCTATGCAATACCCTGTTGCGAAGCGGGGGCTCATGAAGCGGAGCGTGCGGGCGATGAACTCTCGCACTCTCTGCAGAAAGAACGCAACTATTTGCAAAGTCAGTCAGAATACAAACTCAAGTTTTTAAAACCGGAGCTTGTTCGCCCGCCCTCAGGCGGGCGAGACTATACGAGAGCTCGGCGTGCGTGCGTGCGTGCGTACGTACGTACGTAACGCTCTCGGATCTCGGTGTTGGAAAGTCGTAGAGCGGAGATCTTGGGCTCTACGGATAGGTCTCGACTCACTGATCATTCCGCTAAGAGGTTTTGAAATTCAAAAGTTTGAATTGCGCGCGCTACAGTAACCCGAAGGTCAAAACGCAAAACGGCCCTAGCTCGCTCGTGTTACGTCGTAGAGCGACAATCGACACGTCAGGTGAAAGCCCTCGACGTGTTCTTTCATGCGTCTGCAAAACTTTTTTCAATTGCGCAAACACGCACTTAGGGTTGTCAACAAAAACTCCGAGTTAAAAAACTAAAAACTCTAAAAAACTAATCTTCAGTTTTTTAACAATGGAGGATTAAAACACTCTAAATAAATAACTAAATTCAAATTAGTTTTTTAATTAAGAAACAAAAGATAACTCGAGGCTAGTTATTTAAATCAGTTAAAAAACTTAAATAACTAAGCTCTAGTTATTTAAACTAGTTATTTAATTTTTAGTTTTTTAACTAGTTATTTAACAATGAAGTTTGGTCAGGCTGCCTATTTTCTGCTATTAAAATCTTGCATTTCATGGCACATGATGTACTATTTCGATCATATTGGCAAAGTCAGAGTACCATTTAGTGTCCTGACACTATGTACTGAACATTTGACAAGACACAACAGTACATTTCTGGGTCAAGTTTTGCCATACCAGTTAAAAAACTAGTTTTTATTAAAAAACTACTCAAGTTTTTTAATTGCTTGAAATTTAAAAAACTTAAATAACTAAAACCGAGTTTTTTAAATCTGTTAAAAAATTTAAATAACTACCACCTAGTTTTTTAACTGGTTAAAAAACAAAAATTAACTCGTCGGGAGTTTTTGTTGACAACCCTACACGCACTGCTGAAAACGCCATTTTTGGCATTTTGACGTTAGAATCGCTCTAACGCGCTCAACTTGCGTCGTAGAGAGAGGACCTCGAGCTTTTTGGATAGCTCCCGACTAACTGATCATTTGTTCTCTCATTGGTCGCAACTCAAAAGTTTGAATTTCGCGAGTTACAGTAACTCGAAGGTGCAAAAGCACAAAACGGCTCTAACTCGCTCTTCTTACGTCGTAGAGTGGCAAGCGACACGTCAGGTGAAAGCTCTCGACGTTTTCTTTCATGCGTCCGTAAAAGTTTTTTCAATTACGCAAACACGCACCGCGAAAAACGCCATTCTCGGCATACGCTGAAGTCGCTCTAACGCGCTCATCTTGCGTCGTAGAGAGACGATCTCGAGCTTTTTGGATAGCTCCCGATTCACTGATCATTTGCTCTCCCATTGGTTGAAACTCAAAAGTTTGAATTTCGCGAGTTACAGTAACTCGAAGGTGCAAAAGCACAAAACGGCTCTAACTCGCTCGTTTTACGTCGTAGAGTGGCAATCGACACGCCAGGTGAAAGCTCTCGGCGTGCACTTTCACGCGGCAGCAATAAATTTTTCAATACCGCAAGGACGGCATTCTCGATATTTTAACACTAAGATCGCTGTTTGCTACATGCAGTAGTGCGACACGGTTTGATTGCTCGTAGTGCGTTGTTTTGTGCTCTGTCAATTGTTTGCCAAAACTTTTACAAGTTCTTGTCTCTTTTTTTAAAACGTTGCTTGAAAGAGGGATGTTCTTGCTCTAAAAGCCAAATCGCGGGCGAAATCAATATTGCTATGCAATACCCTCTTGCGAAGCGGGGGCTCATGAAGCGGAGCGTGCGGGCGATGAACTCTCGCACTCTCTGCAGAAAGAACGCAACTCTTTACAAAGTCAGTCAGAATACAAACTCAACTTTTTAATACCGGAGCTTGTTTGCGGCGCCTCAGCGCGGCGAGGCGTATATATACGGATGACAATGTCTGTGTGTCTGTGTGTGTGTCCGTCGCACAAAAGTAAGACGTGTGGCATATGTGGTCAAGTAGAGTCAAGGTCGCTGAGTACGGATTCGATGTCCGTTTCAAGGTATTCACAATTAAAATTCAAAAATTTCGAAAATCGCCTATTTCGTCTGAAGGGCTAGCGACGAAATTTCTTCAGAAATGACAAGGGCATGGACCGATGATAATTTGTAACACAAAAGAAATGTTTGCAAAGATGGAATTTGATAGAAATACGCGATTATTTGTCGAAATTTCATAAAAATGACGAAAATTAATCGTCATTTATTGACGAATGTGAATGCAGAAATGGAAAGATCGTGGGCGTGCCAGTAAGAATTTATGACATAGTTCTACAGTTTTCAAAAATTGTAATTTTGGGATATTTACGATTAAAAAACTAAAAACTCTAAAAAACTAATCTTCAGTTTTTTAACAATGGAGGATTAAAACACTCTAAATAAATAACTAAATTCAAATTAGTTTTTTAATTAAGAAACAAAAAATAACTCGAGGCTAGTTATTTAAATCAGTTAAAAAACTTAAATAACTAAGCTCTAGTTATTTAAACTAGTTATTTAATTTTTAGTTTTTTAACTAGTTATTTAACAATGAAGTTTGGTCAGGCTGCCTATTTTCTGCTATTAAAATCTTGCATTTCATGGCACATGATGTACTATTTCGATCATATTGGCAAAGTCAGAGTACCATTTAGTGTCCTGACACTATGTACTGAACATTTGACAAGACACAACAGTACATTTCTGGGTCAAGTTTTGCCATACCAGTTAAAAAACTAGTTTTTATTAAAAAACTACTCAAGTTTTTTAATTGCTTGAAATTTAAAAAACTTAAATAACTAAAACCGAGTTTTTTAAATCTGTTAAAAAATTTAAATAACTACCACCTAGTTTTTTAACTGGTTAAAAAACAAAAATTAACTCGTCGGGAGTTTTTGTTGACAACCCTACACGCACTGCTGAAAACGCCATTTTTGGCATTTTGACGTTAAAATCGCTCTAACGCGCTCAACTTGCGTCGTAGAGAGAGGACCTCGAGCTTTTTGGATAGCTCCCGACTAACTGATCATTTGTTCTCTCATTGGTCGCAACTCAAAAGTTTGAATTTCGCGAGTTACAGTAACTCGAAGGTGCAAAAGCACAAAACGGCTCTAACTCGCTCTTCTTACGTCGTAGAGTGGCAAGCGACACGTCAGGTGAAAGCTCTCGACGTTTTCTTTCATGCGTCCGTAAAAGTTTTTTCAATTACGCAAACACGCACCGCGAAAAACGCCATTCTCGGCATACGCTGAAGTCGCTCTAACGCGCTCATCTTGCGTCGTAGAGAGACGATCTCGAGCTTTTTGGATAGCTCCCGATTCACTGATCATTTGCTCTCCCATTGGTTGAAACTCAAAAGTTTGAATTTCGCGAGTTACAGTAACTCGAAGGTGCAAAAGCACAAAACGGCTCTAACTCGCTCGTTTTACGTCGTAGAGTGGCAATCGACACGCCAGGTGAAAGCTCTCGGCGTGCACTTTCACGCGGCAGCAATAAATTTTTCAATACCGCAAGGACGGCATTCTCGATATTTTAACACTAAGATCGCTGTTTGCTACATGCAGTAGTGCGTCACGGTTTGATTGCTCGTAGTGCGTTGTTTTGTGCTCTGTCAATTGTTTGCCAAAACTTTTACAAGTTCTTGTCTCTTTTTTTAAAACGTTGCTTGAAAGAGGGATGTTCTTGCTCTAAAAGCCAAATCGCGGGCGAAATCAATATTGCTATGCAATACCCTCTTGCGAAGCGGGGGCTCATGAAGCGGAGCGTGCGGGCGATGAACTCTCGCACTCTCTGCAGAAAGAACGCAACTCTTTACAAAGTCAGTCAGAATACAAACTCAACTTTTTAATACCGGAGCTTGTTTGCGGCGCCTCAGCGCGGCGAGGCGTATATATACGGATGACAATGTCTGTGTGTCTGTGTGTGTGTCCGTCGCACAAAAGTAAGACGTGTGGCATATGTGGTCAAGTAGAGTCAAGGTCGCTGAGTACGGATTCGATGTCCGTTTCAAGGTATTCACAATTAAAATTCAAAAATTTCGAAAATCGCCTATTTCGTCTGAAGGGCTAGCGACGAAATTTCTTCAGAAATGACAAGGGCATGGACCGATGATAATTTGTAACACAAAAGAAATGTTTGCAAAGATGGAATTTGATAGAAATACGCGATTATTTGTCGAAATTTCATAAAAATGACGAAAATTAATCGTCATTTATTGACGAATGTGAATGCAGAAATGGAAAGATCGTGGGCGTGCCAGTAAGAATTTATGACATAGTTCTACAGTTTTCAAAAATTGTAATTTTGGGATATTTACGATTAAAATACAGATATGTCGAAAATCGACTTTTTCGTCTGATGACCTAGAGATGAAATTTCTTCGGAAATGGCAAGGGCACAGACCGCGGATAATCTGCAACACAAAAGAAGAATTTTTGCAATGTGGAATTTGTCAGAAATATGCGATTATATGTCAAACTTCAATAAATTTGACTAAAATAGAACGTCCTATTTTAACAAATCTGCGTGCAGAAACGGCGAGGCCGTACGCCTGTAAGATTCTGTGACACATCCTTATAATTTTTAATTGTCGCATTTTGACATATTTAGAATCAAAATATGAACGTGTCAAAAATCGACTTTTTCATCTAATAAGCTAGCGGCAAAATTCCTTTAGAAATGGCGAGGGCATAGATCGCAGCTAATTTGTAACACAGACGAAAATATTTGCAAATGTGGAATTTGATAGAAATACGCGATCATTTGTCAAAATCTCATAGACGACCAAAATGTTGTTTATTGGTGAAATTTTTATGTTTATGTAGTGTAAACCCAGACACTAAACAGTCGGCAAGTTTTTTGTTGGATGTGGCTTATTCACACAGGTAGAAAACTTCAGACGAACGGCGTCGTATCATGGCGATGCGATATATTGTAGCGAACGCGGCGATATCACTGATCGTTTAGATCAGCTGTACAGACAACCGTATCGTGGTAATAGCAGCACTGGGCTTATAGTTCACTTTCTCAAGATACCTTCTCCAGATACGTGCACGAAGTTCACTATACTGTTCACGAAGATTTGACAGACACAAAGTGTAGGTTGAACTTTTTACACACGCAGCTTGTTGGCACTCCTTTTGGCGAAATTTTTAGGTCGTTTGATTTGACCCCCGCACCCTTCCCCCTCCCCCCCCCCCCCCTCCAGGGGGTTCTAGACCGCCCTCCCCCCTCGAGGGTCGTGTACCACACCCAAGCCCACCCCCCCCCCCCCCCCCCCCCTTGGTTGGCAGGCAGCTACACGTATGTTTGTCAATATTATTTACGAAACACGGTCTTGCAGATTTCCCTACCAGTATGATACCGAACGAACTCCTGTTGGTGTTGAAGAGTTCGATGCTTACGACGACGCTGCGATCAATGTGTTTTCCGAGGTGGAGCTCTGTGTCAATTTCAACCCAAACCTACTCCACAATGGCCATGAAATAATGGATTATAGAGCGACGTTTGGGACAAGGCTCAAACTAGAAGGGTTGAACACCTATAAGGAGCACGGAGTGCGTCACCTGCCAGAGCTTTTGTTTGGAAGCGAAAGCAGGCAAGTTGAAAGATGAATGGCCATTGGCCAGTCAAAATATTGCAAACTGTGCGCTCCAACACCCCTCCCCTTTCCAAAGAACAAACTGAATGTGGCTTATGACATGCCAATTGCCAATGCCACACACGTGTGACATTTTGATTAGAGATACGTGTATGCAGATTCACAGTCTATTCTGTATTCTACGCGTAGTACCTTTGGAAATCAACAATTTCTCTAAAGCAGTACTGCTTTCAACTCAATAGAACCCACAGTGATTGTAACATCGCACGTGTCACGCCATGCTTCACGTTGTCACTTACGATATTGAACTATTTAAGCTCACATTCAAGAGCCAATACCAACAGTTATTGAAGAAGAAATTTTAGTGCTTCGAGAGACGAGGACGAGGACGAGGACGACGACGCCGAACAACCAAATCCAGTGGTTCACTTTTCCTTCGCCGTAGGACCAATGGGAAAGAATGATCATGAAAGCGTTGCATAGGGGAAGAACTCTTGGCGTAGACAAAACATATTTGGTTTTATGGCAAACCGCCGAGAGTTGATTGGGTGGAAGCTGCTCACCAGGGGTATGTTGTTCTACTTTTTGGGCAATTGTTCAACCTTGCTGTGGAGTCGTTGTACAGCTGTGCAAAATTGTTCTACACCATTGGGAAATTGTTCTGCTGCCGCGGGAATTTGGTCCAGTTTAAGCACGAGCAGATTAGTATCACGTTACCCACATGTTTGAATCAAGTCACCCACAGGTTTGTAACGAAGAGTTCCAAACAGAATAGGGTACATGTATGTAACCGGGTACAAATCCCAACGCATTTTAACGAAAACTCTGATACTTTTACCTAAACAGACGTTTCGTTTATATTTAGGTGCAACTAAATAGGTAATAGAGAAGGTTCAGCATTTCCTTCTAATCACTTCTAAAACCACGAAGTGAATCAAATATGCTGCGCCGCCCCGTGCCTAGCTCGGTTTGCGACACTCTGTGTTGCGTTGGTGTGTTCAGCAATAAAAACATTGACTGATTAATTGATTGATTGAAATGTACAGTAAGCAACCTTCATGGACTGAAGCAACTCATTGTGATGTCCTGGATCTTCAATAACTAAATCCCAGTTTTATTTACTGAAACTGAAAGTAACAATTGTCATAATTTTAACTGAAACTAAAACTAAATTCAGCCAGCATTATAATTTTAACTGAAATGAGTTTCTATGCCCACCATGTGCTAGCAACAAACTCACTCTCACAGCAGCGATGGCTACCCTGATCCGCATATGCTCGATCACTATTTGCAGAAAAAATTTGAAGAGAGGACGATCTGAAGGAGGAGAGGTTTTCTAAAAACGCAGACCCCCATCTCCTCAGTCAGACACCAACTCAACTTTATCCACTTAACCGCCTCCACCCGCCATATGGCGGGTGGGGCCCTGGGGGGGGGGGGGGCTGGCTCATTTCGACCTGCATCCTTGAATGCTTAAGGACTGCAGCCTTTTACTTAAAATTACTGCATCTTTGGAAATTTTTGGTCGGATCCCATCTGACCCCCCAAGGATGCAATCATTGGAACCAAAAAATTTTTTTACTAATGCTGTCATTTCAGGTCAAGGATCCAGTCCAAGAATTCAGGTCAAGGATCCAGTCAAGGAAATTGGCCAATTACCCCATCCTTTTTTCGCCACGCCTCAGCGTGGCGAGGTGTATATGTTACAGTTGGAGGCCGCAACCGGTCGTTGCGCGCAACAACCGGTCGTTGCGCGCAACAACCAGCAGGCCGGTTGGAGGCCGCAACGAGATCAAGTTGCGGCCATTTGCCGGTTGTTGCCCGCAACAACTGATCGGCCGGTTGGACCCCGCCATGAAGACAACCCCCCCCCCCCCTCTTCCCATTTTGCACCCCCCATCCCCTCCCCACCCCCCTACTTTTTGTTTACGCCCTCCCCTTATCGCCTCTTGCATCGCAGTATGGGTGCTTCCACCAGGTCGCAAGGGATTGGCGGCGCTTTTCAAGTGGTGGCAAGTGAAGAGTTAATCGTTTAGCAGACACTGGCAGTAAAGCGAGCGATTGAACTTCCTTCATGTGTGAACGAAGCACGCTGACAATCCACAGCGACCACAAATCAAGTGAGAGGCATAAAGCATATCACTTGTTGCCATACGTGTAGCCGCCAACCGGCCAGGGGGGGGGGGGTCGGGGGGGTATAGGACCCCTCAGGGGGGGGGGGGGGGTCTGAGGCCCCTGGAGGGGGGGTCAAATGACCTAAAAATTTTGCCAAAAAAGTACCAAAAAATAAGAAAATTTTGCAAAAATAGGCCAAAAAGTGCCAAAAATCGCTTAATTTTGGTCAAAAACGTCCAAAATATAGCGCCGCAGGCAAAAATTTTGCTATTTTCAAGCGCCGCAGGCGAAATTTTTGCCATTTTTAAGCGCCGCAGGCGAAAATTTTTAAAATTCTAGGGGGGGGGGGTTTTTTGGGGATGGGGGGAGGGGGGTACCTGGGGGGGGTATGGGGGGGGTACACCTCCGGCTAGGGGGGGGGGGCTTCCCCCCCCCCCCCCCCCCCCGGCTACACGTATGCTTGTTGCAGCAAGTGAGGCTTTGATGGCATTTGCTATTGCAAAGCAATCCTTGCGATTTGCATTTACACTGGTTGTTGCAACAGCGGGTGCGACAGTTACACTTCTGGAATCCCTGGCCACTGCCCATGGCGCTGGCTTTTGCGACTTGTCGCAATGAGATTGCAGTGTCAGGGATGACGTCAGTAAGTATGAAGGCTTCCTTGACCGGGTCCAGCTAGTCCAGTTAGTCGAGTTTTGATCGCGCATCTCGCACGCCTGCAACAAACATAAACTATAAGATGGGAGGAGGGAGGGGTTGGGGGGTGGGGGAGGCGAGAGAAACAACAGTAACAAAATCAAAGGTGTACAGTATGTTAGTACGTATGTATCGTAGGTACCAGTTTTCGCTCGACTTCCTTATTGGCAGCCTCCACGGATCCTTGACTCTGTCTGTGCCTGGGCTTTCCTCTGACCAATTTGCACTCTGCCCACTGGGAAGCGATTTCACGAATCACCTGTACTCAAGACTTTATTCGTATCCCTCCTCCACCAGAATACCTATGATGATAAGTACAAATGTCAAACCCCACAGCGTTATTGAACTCTCGTCCGTTGTCAGTGTGGAGAATTTTTGGCGCTCCAATAATGCAGAAGATGTTCAGCAGCACTACAACTGCCGTCTTCTCTGTCAGGGGTCTCAAGAAGACGAATTTCGTCAAGTGATCCTGATAGACCATGATGTGTCGATAAGGACCATCCGCATGCCACTGCATGTCTACCAAATCCACCTGAAATAGAAATAAACTGCACTCGAAGTGAGGTTATCAAGACGGGTCGATTTAAAATGGATGACGCAGTGAGCAGAAGGAATGCACCGATTCAGATTTTCCCATTTACAGTGACTGTGATTCACAACCGCTATTGCCACATAGGTAGTGCATGAATGTACCTGTCCACGGGAATTCATGTTCGAGGAACAGATAGGCTTTGTGACCAGTTTGGAATGCTGCTTGGACTTCTTCAACTGGCACGGCTCGCAGAGATCGATGTAGGCCATGATAGCATCAACTGTCACATTGTCGTACATGTCCTTTGTCGCCTGCCTCATCTTGGTTCTTCCTCCGTGGCCAATGTTCAGGTGGGCCGTGTGAATGACGTCGAACATCTGGCTGTTGTGAACGACGAGCTTCCCTGTGGACGCATTCCATAGTCTCTCGATTTCCACTCCTTGACTGTCCCTCAGTCGTTCGATGTTGAATCTGCTCTTCAGGCGCAGCTTCTTCCAGTAGTCCTGGCCTTTCTCTCCCAACCCGTACAGTTCAATCGCTTTGCGTTCAGCAACTTTACTGTCGTAGTCTTCTCTCGAAATCAGGGACTGGCTACTGAGGGTCAATCTCTGCAACCACTCTTCAAACTTCCGACGAACGTCGTTTAGCTCGACCATTTTGAGAACGTAAACACGCTTCTATTTGAATATGCTCTTCGCTTCAATAAACTTATCGTTTCACCTGCGAATGCCACCACATAGAAAGCAGCGTAACTCCTCCCCTGCTGTTGTAGCTTAGATTCCTATGTGATAGGAGGCGATACGGGGGAGGCCTGCCGCACTTGCCTAGGATGGGGGGGGGGGGGGGTGCAATATGGGAAGAGGGGGGGGGGGGTGTCTTCATTGCGGGGTCCAACCGGCCGATCGGTTGTTGCGGGCAACAACCGGCAAATGGCCGCAACTTGATCTTGTTGCAGCCTCCAACCGGTCTGCTGGTTGTTGCGCGCAACGACCAGTTGCGGCCTCCAATCGTAACATATATATATTTCAGGAAAGTTCCCCCCTACTGGGGGGTAAGGACAGGTGAATTTGTTCGCCCTAAAGAAGACTGATGATGAACAGGCTGTGTATCTCAGATGACTTCGGGCCCTCTACTACACGAACAAATTCAGCGTGCTCTGTTCACGCGCACGTACGTACTCATCACATACCTACGCACAACGTACATGCGGCAAACGCACTTTACCACTATCAACACGCGTGTGTGGCTTCAGTGCCTGCATCCCGCATCTCACACAACACAATGTCCGCACTCAGCGCAACGTACGCAAGGGTGATGGACCCCATGGCTAACTCCCACTTTGACTGCTCAGCCATGCACGCAAGTAGATGGCTTCACCTGCTAACAGAGCTTCTGGAGATAGTAATGTTGGTAAATGCACATTCTGCACTAATGCTGGGTAAGCGTTTTGCAGTAAGTACACAAACGACAAACACAGAGACTCATAATTTAGTGAGAGTTGGGCACCCATATACAGAGCACGCTGAATTTGTTCGTGTAGTAGAGGGCTCGAAGTCATCTGAGATACACAGCCTGTTCATCATCAGTCTTCTTTAGGGCGAACAAATTCACCTGTCCTTACCCCCCAGTAGGGGGGAACTTTCCTGAAATACACACCCTGTCCATGTCCACGAAGTGGACACCTTCAGCGGGAGGGGGGGGGGGGGGTCGGGGTTTGGGGGGTGGGGTGGGGGAGGGGTTCCTCCTCACGGACAGGTTTGCAGGAGTGGGTAGCATTGAGATCATGAGCAAAGGGCAGATCGAAGCCAGAAACAAACACTGGATTCGTGTTCTGTGTCCTCGAAAACCCCACAGGAGGTTGGATGGACAGACAGGTCTGGCCACAGGAGGTTGGATGGACAGACAGGTCTGGCCACAGGAGGTTGGATGGACAGACAGGTCTGGCCACAGGGGGTTGGATGCACAGACAGGTCTGGCCACAGGAGGTTTGATGCACACAGATAGGTCTGGGCACAGGAGGTTGGATGCACAGGCAGGTCTGGCCACAGGAGGTTGGATGCACAGACAGGTCTGGCCTCAGGAGGTTGGATGCACAGACAGCTATACGACTATACGCATTACGATTTCGTCATAACGTCAGTCTGTCACCCACCACCCTTCTAGAATCCACTCACAACACCTCCAATACATATCACAACTCTACAGTTCATTTCGACATTGACTATACGAATTTACGATTTCGTCATAACATCATTCGGTCACCCACCCCCCTTCTAGAGTCCACTCTCAACACCTCCAATATAATCACCACTCTACAGTTCGTTTCGACATTGACTATACGAATTTACGATTTCGTCATAACACCATTCTGTCACCCACCACCCTTCTAGAGTCCACTCTCAACACCTCCAATACATATCACCACTCTACAGTTCATTTCGACATTGACTATACGAATTTACGATTTCGTCATAATGCCATTCCGTCACCCACCACCCTTCTAGAGTCCACTCTCAACACCTCCAATACATATCACCACTCTACAGTTCATTTCGACATCGACTATACAAATTTACGATTTCGTCATAATGTCATACTGTACTCAAAGCGACTTTTGCCACTGCATAACCTTTTAGTGAGACGACTTAGAAAGATGAAATGTTTTACACATTTGTTCACTATATGATGGTCGTTGCCGAACAACTTCGATTGGCGCCCCAGCATGCACCACCAGAGCTCGGCCGTCTTGGGCAGGGCCGGGATCTGGACTCAATGCAACCTTTGCCACCACATAACTTTTTAGTGAGACGACTTAGAAAAATGAAATGTTTTACACATTTGTTCACTATATGATGGTCGTTGCCGGACAACTTCGATTGGCGCCCCAGCATGCACCACCAGAGTTCGGCCGTCTCAGGCCGGGCCCTGGATCTGGACTCGAAGCGACCTTTGCCACCGCATAACTTTTTAGTGAGACAACTTAGAAAGATGAAATGTTTTACACATTTGTTCATTATATGATGGTCGTTGCCGGACAACTTCGATTGGCGCCCCAGCATGCACCATCAGAGCTCGGCCGTCTGGGAGTCGGGACTTAGCCAAAATTTCGGCCATTTTTTTATTGGGCTCCACGGCCGCAATACTCAACCGATCTGCGAGATTTTTTAACATAATAAATGCGCCTACTAGGCGCTTCTAACGAGCCATAAAACTCTGTTCTAGCTTGCACGGTTCTCGAGATATTCTTCAAAAACGTGGAAGTGTGACGAAGATTGATGAATTTTTCGACAGTTTTTGTTTAATATCGCGGGAACCACTCAACCGATTTGGCTAAAATTTTAGCACAATACTTCCTATTACTATGAACAACTATGGTGAAAGTTTCAGCCCGATCGGTTAACTCTACCTATATGACGTAGTACTAACCCATAGTCCCCGGAGGCGCACTGGCCCCCGGCCGAACAAATTGGGTTGAGCGCTGACGCGCTCAACCCGATACTGATGACAATGTGTGTGTGTGTGTGTGTGTGTGTCTGTGTGTGTGTCTGTGTGTGTTTCCGTCGCACCGAAGTAAAGTCAGTGACATATGCAGTCAAGTAGAGTCGATGTCGCTGAGTACGGATCCGATGTCCGTTTCTGTTGCTAATTTCGCATTTTCGAGATATTCGCAATTAAAATTCAAAAATGTCGAAAATCGACTTTTTCGTCTGATGCGCTAGGCGCGAAATTTCGTCAGAAATGGAAGGAGCATGGACCACGGATAATTTGTAACACAAAAGAAATTTTTTGCAAATGTGGAATGTAATAGAAATATGTGATTATTTGTCAAAATTGCATAAATTGACTAAAATACAACGTCATTTTTTGTCAAATGTGAATGCAGAAATGGAAAGGTCGTATGCCAATAAGGATTTGTGACATAGTTTTGCAGCTTTAACGAATTCCAATTTCGAGATATTTAGAATTAAAATTTGAAAAAAATGTCAAAATTGAGATTTTCATCTGATGGCCAGAACATCTGTTTATTGATGAATGTGCACTCGGAAATAGAAATGCGTATGCTGAACACGGGAATTCGCTCGCACCAAACTTTTGGCAAGGTTTTTTTGTTGGATGTGACGTTTTCACACAGGTAGGAAACATCAGATAAATGGTGTCGTATCATGCCGCTAACATATTGTGTTTGACTGACATATTATTGCGCTAACATATTATGTT
>JASAMZ010004525.1:0-36326 GCA_030248115.1 Linhomoeus sp. GSCO2_2 | reverse complement strand
CCTCTGCCGAGGCCTCACGATATCATTACAGAGTGGCACATGTGGCGTGCTGATACCTCTGAGTAACACTACAGGCGACGTCGTCACTGTATCTGCTGAAAAAGGACGGCAACTACGAGAAACTGTGGTGTAGAGGATTGATGCAATTCCCACTTCCGCTTGTCGACATTCGCCGTCAGCCAGAGGTGTGGCTTCATGAGGACGGCAGTCTCCAGTTGGAACTACGCTTGGCACCGTCTGTCACGGAAAGAGCGGAGCGAAGCGCGGGCGACATATCGAGTGAAAGGTCGTATGCTTCCTCGCCAGCGACTGTCGTCATCAACGAAACCACTTCCCAGGCGATGGCCGCATTGCTGGATTCTGGAGAGGGCGCCGATTTCACAGTCGAGACTGAGACCGGAAAGGAGTTCAAGGTTGGGACAGCGTACCTTCAGGTCATGCGTCACATTGTGCTGACAACCTCGCTTGTGGTTCATCTTTCAGGTCCACTCCCTGATGCTGCGGTGCGCCTGCGACGCTTGGGCGGCGCTCTTTCGCTGCTCCCAGATGCGCGAGTGTCGCGAGAGGCGGTTACGCATCGGTGAAGCGAGTGACGAGGCTGTCGACGCCCTCCTTCGCTTCCTCTACACCGGAACACATTCGCTGACGCAATTCGACGGCATCGCCGACCTCTGCGCTCTCGCCCACAGGTGCGTATACGCCCCATGAACAGTGAACTATGTGAGCGTTCACTATGAGATGAGTCATCGACGCGTGTGTGTCTTCAGGTACTGCCTGGACGATCTCCAAAGGCACTGTGACGCCCAGTTGGCCAAGGAGCTGACTCTTTCGAAAGAGGAGCAGGCCAGGCAGATGACTGCCTCAATTGAGCTCCCACTCCTGAAGAACCGCCTCGAGGGCTTTCTGCTGTGAGGTGACCTACACACGACAGACAAACTACACTTACAGGCACCTTACCATACATCAGTACAGTGAAGACTGACTGTCGAATCGCAAGTAGCACAGGCGGGCGTTAGGAGAAATTTAGCGGCAAACTGATCGTTACTTACCTTGGCTGGGTAGGTGCACGTGGCCGGGTGTATCACTGTGTTGTGCGTTCTGACGGTTGGTGTAGGCTAGACTAGAGACGGATGCGTTACCTCTTTTCATCGTGAATATTCGTTGCAGTGCAGTGTACTGATCTTCCGCTGACGAACGGTGCACATATTGTACTGGACAGCCTATACATGTAGCATAAATTGGAGTGAATTGGAGTGAGAAGCAGGTCTCCTAAAACGCTTCGCACGGCGGCTGCTTTTGGCCCACGACTGTTGACGACTTCTTTTCGTCGAATAGCGTTGAACTCCATCCCGTGTGGTGTTCCACATAAAACTTGCGATAGAAGGGCAGTCCCAGGATGAGGTTCAGTTCAATGGGCGGCCCATATCTCGGCTCTGGATCGGGAAACTGTAGTAGGGCGTCAGAGGACAGCTGCAGCGTGCAGTGTGGCTCTGGCCACGACAGGCGAACCAAAAGGTCGATGCCGTTCAGTTGAAATCCATTGTCTTTGCTGACCTTGCTGTGCCAAACGAGGGCGCCCAGCAGCGGACCAAATAATCACAGTACGCCGTACACCAACAGTGATTACGGTAGGTACAGTTGTAGGTAGCTGTCTGTCAACACCATGTGTGTTGATGCGGTATTGTCGCAAATTCCATGGCACAGGACACCGCGTGCGTGCGTGCGTGCGTGCGTGCGTGCGTGCGTGCGTGCGTGCGTGCGTGCGTGCGTGCGTGCGTGCGTGCGTGCGTGCGTGCGTGCGTGCGTGCGTGCGTGCGTGCGTGCGTGCGTGCGTGCGTGCGTGCGTGCGTGCGTGCGTGCGTGCGTGCGTGCGTGCGTGCGTGCGTGCGTGCGTGCGTGCGTGCGTGCGTGCGTGCGTGCGTGCGTGCGTGCGTGCGTGCGTGCGTGCGTGCGTGCGTGCGTGCGTGCGTGCGTGCGTGCGATGGAGCGAGCGAACGAGCTAGCGCGCGCATAGCAGGCTGCAGGGCGCCGCTCTCTTCCAAACGGTGACCGTGGGGAGATCTGGGTGCTCTTTGCAGGGGTAGACATTCGCCAGCTCTCTACGCGATCCGTCAAGCTGCGTTCTCTTGAGATCAAGATGACCCTTGAGGGCTTCCTTGAAGGCGCTCCATTGCTTTGATCCTTTGTCGTGTCGTGAACTGTGAACAAAGTGTTGCGATTGCTATGTACCACGGCAGCTCATCAATGCAAGTACACAGTCTACTTGGTGTAGTCAAGGTTCACGTCGAATTCCAGCGAGACTTTGGGTGAGCCGGAGTCGAAGAAGGCGACGGCGCTGTCGAAACGTTGCCGCTTCCCGTTCGAGTAGGCTATCTGCACTGCAACCCTGCTGTAGAAGGGCTGCTGCTCGGCAACCACCATATGGGGCGCTAGAAGCTGCTTCCTCTCTTCCAGTGTGAGAGTGGGGAACTCGGTCTGAAGCAGGGTGGGATGAACTGAATTGCTGACCTTACTGATTGCATGGCATAGAATAATCCTCACTCCAATCGAAATTTCGCGAACGCCGACTAACCTTGCTTGAGGGCACAAAACAGTTGTCCAGCGATCTCCCGAAAGCAATGACGCCTCTGTCTTTCAGCTGACGCACAGTGTTCCCCAGAGACACATACGCGTTACACTTGACAAATGGACCACCGGGCGCACGGTGTGGCACTGTGTATGTGTGCGTAGTAGTGTTTTTGGCATCGGAAATTCCGTTTGGTATCGGTAATGGTAATGGTATCAGACTTTATGGTAATGGTATTTGTGTCAGACGCAAGTCGACTGTGAGCAAACTTTGTGTCGCTTTGTGTCGTTTGTGTCTTGCACTATTATCTACGAGAAATGACATTGGATCGGCCAGATTCAAGGTACACTAGAATGACGGTGATCACAACAGGAATAACCAAGCCAGACTGGCATGCCTTCTGCTGCATCTTTCCAACGCATTGCAAACACTACCAACAAATGTTGACAGAACTTTATATGCATATTTGCCAGAATTATGTAGGTAGTCGACATGGTGAATTATTCCCCAAATCTGTTCAAAATTCAAAATTTGTGTCATTTCAAGACACAAAGTTACACAAACTGAGAAATCGTTTGGCAATGGTATTTGTGTCACCAGAAAAGTTTGCGTCACGGTATTGGTTTGTGTCTTACACAAAATATTAAAACACAAAATGACACAAACGATACGATTGATTGCTCAATCCCAACCAGGCAAGTCGTCCGTGGGACGCAGTATACTCCACAAATTTGAACTCCTATGCACGGTGACTCCTCTCCTGTTGTGGCCTCCTAATACTCCCAATCGCAAAAGTAATGCCAAATTCGTCAACTGCATCTCAAAATACCCCAGATTCCACATACAACACCCCTAACTTCCTATGGACTCTCAGAGCCAAAATTCTGCACTTGGGGTACGGTAGCACGCAGATTGGTCACATGTGTGATAAAAGTACAGCTAAACGCTAAACGAATGCCAAATTCGTAATCAGCGCCCCCGAAAACCCCGAAATCGAGTATAATATCGCGAAAGTCGACCCGACACCCAATATTCAAATGGACGCGGCAGGGTTACTGTAGCTCTGAAAATTTGCCAAAACACTTTTCTGGACCAGATTTCAACGTAGAATCGTTTGAAACTACTTTTGAACCGATTCGGCAACGCATTCGAGCGCTACAGACGCTGAAACGCGAAAAGCGCAATTTTTGACCCCGGAGTCAAAAAAGTTCCACCAAGATAACTTTTTTGTGTCTCAACCGATTTTCTCCGTTCATGGCTCATTCGATAGAGGACATCTGGGAAGGAGCAACAAAAGCGGTCTCGCGGCTCTAGCTGCTACCTAGCTCGCACAGTAGCCCGTCAAAGTCGACCCGGGGCCGAAATTCGCGAATTTTTCAAATTTGGCGCCAAAATGGGTCCCGCAGCGATCCAATCCATTTTTTCCACCCTCGGCCCTATCGAGTACTACAACATATCAAAAGATAGTATATACCATTATATGCAACTTTTTCGAGTTCTACCTTGTTTAACCCATTTTTCAGTACTTTGAAAATTTAAATTTTTGAATTTCCCGCCAACGGGGTCGCGGAGCGTGACCCCGTTTGGTGTCCACCCTGCCCACTTACTAGGCCTACCCAACGCAAAAGACCGTTTGCAAATCGGCTGCTGCACGCGCGAACGCCGTTGACTCAAAGTTTCTGCGTTTCGCGCACAATCGCTATATACTCCACACTTTTTTTGTGGAGTATAAAAAACACTAGTGCGTAGGCATTGTAGAGATTCACAGCACATTACCAGCACTGCGTGTCAGTGCCCAGCTCGCCAGGGATTCCGTCGTTTCGTCCAGGCTCGTCAAAGTAGAAGGAGATGGCGTCGGATGGATTGGGCAAGCTTGCGAATATCTGCTGGAGCGCTCCTCGGGACAGAACCACAGCGGGACTGGCAACAGTGTGCTTTCGCTGGCTCACGCCGTCATTGGGGTTCACGCCAGATGGGTTAGTGGGCACGAGACCTGCAGTGCCAGTGAGTCAGCGACAGACAAGCCCGTTGACGTCAACCAGGGGGGGGGGCGCACTCCAGCAGCTGCAGTTGACTTTGGAGAGGGTAAAAATGTGCCACCCCCGCCGATTTCGCGCCGATAGGAATTTTTTTGTGGAACCTTTTGACATATATGTAAAAAAGGTCGAAATTTCATATTCCGGCGTTATTTTCACTCTAGCTGGTCACAATTTTGAGTTTTCGGCGAAAAACCGGAAAATCGAAAATTTCGCCGTTTTTGGCGCATTTTTCAAATGCTCATATCTCGAGACTGGGACAGCTAGAGCGATGCGGTTTTTTTCGCGAATTGCCCGTTGTAAGCTCTATAAATTTGTTTAAGATCACGTCTTCCCATCTTGTACCGTTATTGCGCAATAAATCGTTCTTCTGTCCAAAACCCGTTTTTCGAGCGATTTTTTTCGAAATTTTTTTTCCTTTCCGGCGCCGTATCTCGCCAACGAGAAACGATTGGGGGTCGGTCGCGGCGGCGATAGAAAGCCCAAAGTGTCCTCTACTAAACGCCGCAAGAACCGGCCCTCCACCCTGTACACACACCAACATCGAGATTTAAAAGCTGTCGCTAGTCGGCGACTAGGCGCCGGCGGCCATTTTACAAAAATGTCCATAAAAAACGAACAAAAACGAAATTCAAAAATCTGTGAGACAGAAAGTTGCCCAACTCATAGGTGATGCCTACTGACAAGTGGCGTCATGAAATTCAAAATTTTGAAGGCTGCGCACGGAGCGAGTTTGAAAAATTTCCCATGCGCCGCTTCTCGGGGAGAGAAGACTACTTTGGATCTCGATTCCTACTGCCACATAACCCTCACGGCTTCGACGCTTAGCCACCCTGCAGTACCTAGGTAGGTTAATATTCGGCCCTAAAACTAGCGCCGCCCGGCGTTTGTACCTCGCAGCGCAAGCGCTCAAAGTTGACAATTCTCACTGGGCCGGCTAGCCGGCGTCGCGCAAATCGCAAAATTTCAAATTCTTCCGATTTTGACGAAATTTTAATACAGTATAGAACTCGACGAGACGCATCCAACGCAAGTTACCGCTAGTCGCTAGGACGCACCGTTTCCGACTTATGGCGTGTCAAAGTATGCGCCGCTTCACCATAGGGTTCATAGGACCAAAATTGGCTTTCCGTCCGTAATTTCCGCCAGATTTAGCACTGGATCCATAATCTTTTGGTGTTCGTTAGAGAAGACTACTGTCTAAACAAACGTGCCGAAATATGTTGCAATCAGCCTTGCGGCTTGCAAAAATTACGGACGGAAAGCCAATTTTGGTCCTATGAACCCTATGGTGAAGCGGCACAAACTTTGGCACGCCATAAGTCGGAAACGGTGCGTCGTAGCGACTAGCGGCAACTTGCGTTGGATGCGTCTCGTCGAGTTCTATACTGTGTTAAAATTTCGTGAAAATCGTAAGAATTAGAAATTTTGCGATTTGCGCGACGCCGGTTCGCCGGCCCAGTGAGAATTGTCAACTTTGAGCGCTTGCGCTGCGGGGTACAAATGCCGGGCGGCGCTAGTTCTAGGGCCGAATATTAACCTACCTAGGTACTGCAGGGTGGCTAAGCGTCGAAGCCGTGAGGGTTACCATGTGGCAGTAGGAATCGAGATCCAAAGTAGCCTTCTCTCCCCGAAAAGCGGCGCATGGGGAATTTTTCAAACTCGCTCCGTGCGCAGCCTTCAAAATTTTGAATTTCTCGACGCCACTTGTCAGTTGACATCACCTATGAGTTGGGCAACTTTCTGTCTCACAGATTTTTGAATTTCGTTTTTGTTCTTTTTTATGGACATTTTTGTAAAATGGCCGCCGGCGCCTAGTCGCCGACTAGCGACAGCTTTTAAATCTCGATGTCGGTGTGCGTACAGGGTGGAGGGCCGGTTCTTGGGCGTTTAGTAGAGGACACTTTGGGCTTTCAATCGCCGCCGCGACCGATCCCCAATCGTTTCTCGTTGGCGAGATACGGCGCCGAAAAGGAAAAAAATTTCGAAAAAAATCGCTCGAAAAACGGGTTTTGGACAGAAGAACGACTTATTGCGCAATAACGGTACAAGATGGGAAGACGTGATCTTAAACAAATTTGTAGAGCTTACAACGGGCAATTCGCGAAAAAAAACCGCATCGCTCTAGCTGGTCCCAGTCTCGAGATATGAGCATTTGAAAAATGCGCCAAAAACGGCGAAATTTTCGATTTTCCGGTTTTTCGCCGAAAACTCAAAATTGTGACCGGCTAGAGTGAAAATAACGCCGGAATATGAAATTTCGACCTTTTTTTACATATATGTCAAAAGGTTCCACAAAAAAATTCCTATCGGCGCGAAATCGGCGGGGGTGGCACATTTTTTCGCCCGGCCTCAGCCGGGCGAACCCCTACGAGAGCTTATCGTGCGTGCGTTCGTTCGTGCGTGCGTCCGTTACGCTCTTAGATCTCAGCGTTGGAAAGTCGTAGGAAGGCGATCTTGGACTTTATGGATAGGTCTCGACTTACTGGTAATGTCGCTAAGAGACTTCGAAATTCAAAAGTTTGAATTACGCGCGCTACAGTAACCCGAAGGTTCAAAGTGAAAACGGCTATTACTCGCTCGTCTTACGTCGTAGAGCGGCGTGCGATAGGTCAACTGAAAGGTCTCGACGTGCGCTTTCGCTTGGCATAAAAAAATTTCTTAATTACGCAAACACGCAACACGAAAAGCGACATTCTCGCGTTTTTAACGCAAAAATCGCTCTAACTCGCTCATCGTGCGTCGTACGGAGACGATCTTGGGTTGGTTGGATAGGTCTCGACTAACTGATCATTTGTTCTTCTATTGGTCGAAACTCAAAAGTTTGAATTTCGCGAGCTACAGTAACCCAAAGGTTTAAAACGCAAAACTTATCTAACTCGCTCGTCTTCCGTCATAGAGAGACGATCTTGAGTTCATTGAATAGGTTTCGGCACACTGATAATTCCGTTAAGAGAAGTCGAAATTCAAAAGTTTGAATTGCGCGCGCTACAGTAACCCGAAGGTTCAAAGTGAAAACGGCTATTACTCGCTCGTCTTACGTCGTAGAGCGGCGTGCGATAGGTCAACTAAAAGGTCTCGACGTGCTCTTTCACTTGGCGTAAAATTTTTGTTAATTACGCGAACACGCACCACGAAAAGCGACATTCTTGCGTTTTTAGCATAGAAATCGCTCTAACTCGCTCAGCGTGCGTTGTAGAGAGATGGTCTTGAGTTGCTGGATAGCTCTTGACTCACTGATCATTTGTTCTTCTATTGGTCGAAACTCATAAGTTTCAATATCGCGATCTACAGTAACCCAAAGGTTCAAACAGCAAATCGGCCCTAACTCGCTCGTCTTACGTTGTAGAGCGGCATTCGTTCGACTGTTTGAAAGCTTACGTTGAGGCATTTGTTGAACACTCATTCCTAAAGAAATACTTGTGTTTTTTTAAAACCCTTGTCTTACGAACAACTTTGTCTGCTAAAAAAATTAATCCCGGGCGATTCCAATGTTGCCCTGCAACAACCGCTCAGAAATGCGTGTGTCTCGCTCAAAAAAATAATCCCGGGCGATCCCAATGTTGCCCTGCAAGAACCCCTCAGAAAGGAGCGTGTCAGAAGTAGCGCATGAATAGTGGACTCCGGGCGGGCGCGCGTCATATCGGAAAGGCTTCGAAATACTTTACAAAAGTATCCACTCTTTTACTCTTCCACTTTAAAACACTCACAAACCACTCTGTATTAATAAAACAACTCAACTTTTTAGCACTCCGACCCCAAAAGGGGCGGAGTGCTATAGTGGAGCTGCTCCCGATCAAAACTTTCGCCACTCACTTTCGTGCCTCATTTCTCATCCGATTTGGACGGGGTTTTTTTTAATCGATAGCTCTCGAGGGATAGTAGGGGTGCTCGGGCCTTCGTTTTTTTCGCGTGGTGGAAAAATTTTGAGAAAAATTCAAAAATTTGAAAATTTACTTACTGAGAGGGTGTTCACCCAGCTGGAATTTCTGGAATAGTCGTCCGATTTTGATGTCCTTTGGATATGTTATAGCCCTCGACGAGACGAACAGGGGAAAAAAAATCCCCAGCCAATCGGCCGACGCGTTCTCGGGTTACTGTAGCCGAAAGCGGTTTTTTGACAAAAATTTGCCTTTAAAAAATCCTAGTAAATCAGGGAGTTGTTGGATCGGGCCAGATATCTCCAATCGGCAAGATTATGATGTTCTCTTTCGTTTAAGACCATAATCGCCAAAATCCACCGCGGAAATCGTGAGTTCTGTGGTTGCAAGTGGTCGCCGTCGGAGACCGAAAATGCCGATTTTCGACTTTCGGCCGTTTTAGCGCTCGATTGCGATGATTTGTGGCCAAATGGACTGCACCACGCGATTCCCCGTTGAAAACTGATCTAGGATCAATTTTTAAAAATATTTTTTCGGCTACCGTACCCTGGCCGCGTCCAAAATTCGAATTTCCACCCGGGTGGTCAAAATCAATGTTGGAGTCGATCCCGGTGCTTTCGAGGTCGCTGACGCCGAATCTGGCGTTATTTTGGCGTTTCTGATCAAGATTGGCGAGTTTTGGTCGAAAATCGACCTACCGTAGCCCTACGTCGACGAAACTGAAAGTGTGGTAATTGTACGGTTGAAGTGTCGATTTTAGGGTATTTCGCGGCGAGGAACGCGAATTCGCTATTGGTTTCTCCATTTTGTGTCGATTTTGCCATCAAACAGCCACGTTCCTAATGCCGAAATTCAAATTAGAATGCAACTTTTACTGTACTCTCCTCAAGCTATTTGCAACTTAAATTTGCGCGCGCATTCAAACTTCAGAATTGAAGGAAATGCAGTGCGAAAAGACGGCGTGGTAAAGTAAGCATTTGCGCATGAACTGTCAATTCTTCCCGTCCAAAATGGCAAGGCGAGTTTGCGATTGGCGCAGCCCCGAATCTTAGCTGCCGGCTACTTGTTGAATCGAAGTGAACTGGCGCATTTTGGACTCAATTCGGCCTGATCTACAGGATTTCGGTGGAGTTCTGCTGCGCGCCGGTAGGTGGAGGGAATACGCGTACTCTGAAACTCGCGCGCGGGCGGAACTTGTGGAGAATCTTCGGACGGAAATCGGCCTTATTTCTCAAGATAAGTGAGTGGCGGTCTGCTTTCCCCCGTTCGGGTCGGAGTGCTTCACTGCAGGCTCTCCTGCACGTTTCCCTTGTTAAAAACAGCTTGTTACCCTCTCCAAAGTCAACTGCAGCTGCTGGAGTGCGCCCCCCCCCCCTGACGTCAACAAACAAGCCACGCACACGATGCGACTCATCGGCCGCACCACACCTACCCAGGAGTGGACTTCTCATTGAGAGCTGAACGGTCGTGTGCACTCGGACGACAGCGGCCAGATCAAACTCGAAGTCGCGGCTTCCATCATCGTTTTCGCCGAGTAACCGCGCGTCAACTGCCTTCTCGACGTCGCAGGCCATTGTCGTCTCGGCGTATTTGATCCAGTCGACGCCTTTGCTGCGCCTTCTGTCCCACAGAAAGCCGAAGAATCGCAGAAGCATCCATTCTGATCGTGGTCTCTCCCAGAGTGGAGGCAACGGCTCCTGTCCCCAAGGATGCCTCGCTCTTTCTTGGTCGCACATCATCTGCTTGGAGAAAGCAAAGGAGAAAGCGCCCCCAGTGTCGATCTGCCAATGGGGAGAGAGGGACACGAGTGTGCCGTATGTTAGCAACTGAGTAATGGAACACTCACAGCGACGGGGAAGTCTTGGCTGCCCAATCGCATTCCGACATACATAAAAGTGTCCAGACAAACGGGAAAGATCATCGCAGCTGCAAGCGCAGGCCTTCTAAACCCTTCTTTCGTCCCAAAGTGGAAATTGTCGTGACAGTTATGCCTGCAAGGGTTATTCTAGGTGTAGCAGGGCAACTAATACTACACCCCAGCACATGCTAGAAAAGCATCAGCAACACTAGGGGCTTGGCTTCCTAGTGTGACCAAAAGTTGAGTCCATTCCTTACCTTATGGCGTCAGCGCTTCCGCTAAAGGGTACAGCCATTCAAATATTTCTCAGGGTCAGTGCAAGTATATGTCAGACTGCGCAACACAACACGAGACTAAATACATGAAGTACACAGGTTGCGCAACGGCCGCTGGAGTCAGATAGACGCATGCGTTTGCCTCTTCATGAATATTCTCTACATTTCGACAAACCGTCGTCGGCCGCAAATAACGGATCAAAATTATGCAAAAACTATTTCTTCAACTCGTCATGAGCCGGCACAAAGAAAGCCGTACCCACTTGTGAACAGTGCATGCCTATTGCCTGTACCTGCGTCCTTGATTGGCCAATAATCGAACAAGCAACGTGTCGCAAGTAAGTACAATAATGCGCACCAGCGCCTGAGCGGATAGTGGCAAGCCAAAGGCAAGCAGAGGAGTCGCAGGCAACCGCCACAAACAGCCTTCAGCAGTAGCGATCGTACGGAAGATCGTCACAGTGAAATGGGCGCCAAGTCCAGTGGGAAAAGTCGGCCTCTTCCCGTCGGGCGGCGTCCACGTTGCCGCTGAACTCCACGCTCAACTGCTCCATGCTGCCGACCACAGCGGCTACCATTGATCTCGGCTGCCACCGCCGCCCCCTGAAGCCGTCTTCACTGGTCGTCAACAGAGTCAGTCGTCGTCTGTCTTCCGGCCAGTGGAGAAGGCGTTTGCTGTCGGTCAAACAAGGGGACGCTACTCCGCTGAGTCTGACGTGGACGAACTCCTCCAATGTCAGCTCTTCCAGACGTGTGAACTGCTTGAATGGCGACAAGGAGCAGACTGACATCTCTGGAGAGTTATAGAAGTCCAATGCTCGTTTTCTCGTTCCCACCGAAGGGCGAAGAACGATTTGAAGAGAGCCGATAATGAACTTCTGGAGATTTGGAGCCGCTGTCGACAGGAATATCAAGGTTCGACAGCCGCTGCCGCAATACTCGGTGATGGTCTGGGAAGGCCGTTTTATAAACATCATTTGGCCAATTCTCATTCTAAGTCGAATGCCTACTTCGTCCACAGAAACGCGCACTATGACGAATCTCGAAAACAAGCTCCGGTATTAAAAAGTTGAGTTTGTATTCTGACTGACATTGCAAAGAGTTGCGTTCTTTCTGCAGAGAGTGCGAGAGTTCATCGCCCGCATGCTCCGCTTCATGAGCCCCCACCCCCCCCTTCGCAAGAGGGTATTGCATTAGCAATATTGATTTCGCCCGCGATTTGGCTTTTAGAGCAAGAACATCCCTCTTTCAAGCAACGCTTTTAAAAAAGTGGCAAAAACTTGTAAAAGTTTTGGCAAACAATTGACAGAGCACAAATGAGCGCACTACGAGCAATCAAACCGTGTCGCACTTCTGCATGTAGCAAAGAGCGATCTTAGCGTTAAAATCGCGAGAATGGCGTTTTATGCGGTGCGTGTTTGCGTAATTGAGCAAAGTTGTGTAGCCGCATGAAAGAACACGCCGAGAGCTTTCACCTGACGTGTCGAATGCCACTCTACGACTAAGACGAGCGAGTTAGAGCCGTTTTGTGCTTTTGCACCTTCTAGTTACTGAAACTCACGAAATTCCAACCTTTGAATTTCCACCAATGAGAGAGCAAACGATCAGTGAGTCGGCAGCTGTCCAAAAAGCTCGAGATCGTCTCTCTACGACGCAAGTTGAGCGAGTTAGAGCGATCTAAGCGTCAAAATCCCGATAATGGCGTTTCAGCGGTGCGTGTTTGCGTAATTGAACAAAGTTTTACAGCCGCGTGAAAGAGCACGTCGAGAGCTTTCACCTGGCGTGTCGATTGCCGCTCTACGACGTAAGACGAGCGAGTTAGAGCCGTTTTGTGCTTTTGCACCTTCGAGTTACTGTAACTCGCAAAATTCAAGCTTTTGAATTTCGACCGGTTGGAGAACAAATGATCAGTGAGTCGGGAGCTATCCAAAAAGCTCGTGATCGTCTCTCTACGACGCAAGTTGAGCGAGTTAGAGCGATCTTAGTGTCAAAATCCCGAGAATGGCGTTTTCAGCGGTGCGTGTTTGCGTAATTTAGAGAATTTTTACTGCCACGTGAATGGGCGCGTCGAGAGCTTTCATCTGACGTGTCGGTTGCCACTCTACGACGTAAGACGAGTGAGTTAGAGCCGTTTTGCGTTTTCGACTTTCAGGTTACTGTAACTCGCGAAATTCAAATTTTTGAGTCTCGACACCGGTTATGACTAATGATCAGTGAGTCGAGACCTATCCGTAGAGCCCAAGATCTCCGCTCTACGACTTTCCAACGCCGAGATCTGAGAGCGTGACGGACGGACGCACGCACGGACGCACGCACGCACGCACGCCGAGCTCTCGTATGGTGTCGCCCGCCTGAGGGCGGGCGAAAAAATGACGAAGACGAAGGCTTTGGATCACCTAGTGCATACATAGTTGGCTTCTTGGTAAATACATACAATACATACTGCCGGTAGGTACGTAAGAGATGGGAAGCACATGTATGTACGTACATGTAGACATATATTAGTGTTTCCTTTGAGAGACGGTCCCAGCAGACGGTCCCAGCTTGGCTGGAACCAGTTTGCATCGTCAATTTTGAGTACCTATTAATTTGCTAATAAGACGGCCCCAAACGACCAATTCCCTCAGTTGTTCGAGATGTGGAAATTTGGCAATGGTTCCCATGGTGGGGCCCAGTGAGCCGGCAGAGTGGCCGACGTGAAGGCGGAGCAGTGAGCGATGGACTCGTCGCAGCATCGTTGACATTAGACGTCTTTGAGAGTGGTTGACAGGCTGAGTAGTCGGTTCCTTCATCGCTGCTGAACGACCACGCAGCGACCCCAAAACGCTACCCAATTGCAGTTCCACCACGTTGGGAAGGCTCATCTGAATGTGCTGGTGTACCTATTATATGTGTGTTTGATCGCATCTGCAGTAGTTTGCCCTCCATAGTCACGTGAAGCTCAATGTAGCTACTATCATGGTTGGCGCGGCAGCGCCAAACCATAATATGTTCCATCCAGGCCGCGCGCACCTTTTCCCATCGTCACGATGTTTGTTTCTCGGGCTGTACTAAACGGAAGTGAATGAAATTTGGTACACTAAAGGACATTGTCATAGACAGATTAAATTCCAAATTTGGTGAAAATCGGTTCAGTGTAGCAAAAGTTGCAGGCGGAAAAAGGATCGCGGCGCGTTTCTTGTCCCACGGGCGGGGGGGAGGGGGGAGGGGTGAATTCTTCTCCTTCTTTTCTTCTTCTTCTTCTCCAGATCACGCTCTAACGTCCATCAATGACGATCTCGTCGAGTCGCCTGCTATTCTTCCCAACCGTGGTTGCGCGCTATACAGTACAAGCCCCAGAGTGCCCCCGCTCGTTCAGGAGGCCCTGCATACGTGTCCCAAAATTGTCCTACTCGTTTTGTACGTGCCTCAAAGTGCCCCCCGCTCGTTCAGGAGGCCCTGCATACGTGTCCCAAAATTGTCCTACTCGTTTTGTACGTGCCTCAAAGTGCCCCCGCTCGTTCACGAGGCCCTGCATACGTGTCCCAAAATTGTCCTACTCGTTTTGTACGTGCCTCAAAGTGCCCCCAGCTCGTTCAGGAGGCCCTGCATACGCGTCCCAAAATTGTCCTACTCGTTTTGTACGTGCCTCAAAGTGCCCCCCGCTCGTTCAGGAGGCCCTGCATACGTGTCCCAAAATTGTCCTACTCGTTTTGTACGTGCCTCAAAGTGCCCCCCGCTCGTTTAGGAGGCCCTGCATACGCGTCCCAAAATTGTCCTACTCGTTTTGTACGTGCCTCAAAGTGCCCCCCGCTCGTTCAGGAGGCCCTCCAAACGTGTCCCAAAATTGTCCTACTCGTTTTGTACGTGCCTCGAAGTGCCCCCCGCTCGTTCAGGAGGCCCTGCCTACGTGTCCCAAAATTGTCCTACTCGTTTTGTACGTACCTCAAAGTGCCCCCCGCTCGTTCAGGAGGCCCTGCATACGTGTCCCAAAATTGTCCTACTCGTTTTGTACGTACCTCAAAGTGCCCCCCGCTCGTTCAGGAGGCCCTGCATACGTGTCCCAAAATTGTCCTACTCGTTTTGTACGTACCTCAAAGTGCCCCCCGCTCGTTCAGGAGGCCCTGCATACGTGTCCCAAAATTGTCCTACTCGTTTTGTACGTGCCTCAAAGTGCCCCCGCTCGTTCAGGAGGCCCTGCATACGTGTCCCAAAATTGTCCTACTCGTTTTGTACGTGCCTCAAAGTGCCCCCGCTCGTTCAGGAGGCCCTGCATACGTGTCCCAAAATTGTCCGACTCATTTTGTACGTGCCTCAAAGTGCCCCCGCTCGTTCAGGAGGCCCTGCATACGTGCCCCAAAAATATCCTACTCGTTTTGTACGTGCCTCAAAGTGCCCCCGCTCGTTCAGGAGGCCCTGCAAACGCGTCCCAAAATTGTCCTACTTATTTTGTACGTGCCTCAAAGTGCTCCCGCTCGTTCAGGAGGCCCTGCATACGTGTCCCAAAATTGTCCTACTCGTTTTGTACGTGCCTCAAAGTGCCCCCGCTCGTTCAGGAGGCCCTGCAAACACGTCCCAAAATTGTCCTACTCATTTTGTACGTGCCTCAAAGTGCTCCCGCTCGTTCAGGAGGCCCTGCATACGTGTCCCAAAATTGTCCTACTCGTTTTGTACGTGCCTCAAAGTGCCCCCGTTCGTTCAGGAGGCCCTGCATACGTGTCTCAAAGTTGTCCTACTCATTTTGTACGTGCCTCAAAGTGCCCCCGCTCGTTCAGGAGGCACTGCAAACGTGTCACAAAAATGCCCTATTCGTTTTGAGTGCCCCCGCTCGTTCAGGAGGAACTGCATACGTGATCCAAAATTGCCCTGCTCGTCCGGTACGTTACCCAAATGGGTCAAACTCGTACAAAAGCCTCTGCAGTCGTGTCTCAAGGTGGCCTGCATCGGCAACGTGGGTTGATTGGCTCCGCCAATCAAAAAGTTAGAGTATTTCATGTAAAATCTAAAGGCAGAAAGGAGAATATGTTCCAAGTATGAAGCATGTAAAAGCAGTGGCGTAGCCAGGATTGGCAAGTGGGAGGGGCAAAGAAATTTTGGGGAGGGCAATTCTTTTAGCTGTTCGTTGAGTGCTACCGGGTGCAAAATGAGAGCGCAGGAATAATTTTGCTATTTACAGCGAAGCAGGCAAGACATTAACTTTCACAACGCCACAGGCAAAAATTCTTACTATTTTTAGCGCTTCAAGCAAAAATCTTCATTATTTATAGTGCCGCAAGCGAATTTTTTTATTATTTATAGCGCCGCAGGCGAAAATTTTCATTATTCATAGCCCCGCAGGCGAAAATTTGTACTATATAGCGTGCCGCAGGCGAAAATTTTTACTATTCATAGCGCCGCAGGCGAGAATTTTTACTATTTACAGCGCCGCAGGCAAAATTTTTTCTCTGGCTGGCCATCTGGGGGGGGGGGCAAAGCTGGCATCTGGGGGGAGCATTTGCCCCGATTGCTCCCCCCTGGCTACGCCACTGTGTAAAAGTAAGAGTATTAAACGATATTCCTCTGGTGTAGCAAATGCGGCGCTTTGCGCCGCCCACCAATTTGTTAAAGAAAGAATAGTACCAGTATTGTTTGAAAGAAAGCATTTTCGACTAAAATCATCCACACAAACTGCGCAAAGGTCACAACGACACGCGGTAACATATTCGGCACATCCTAGCGTGTCGTTGTGACCTTTGCGCAGTTTGTGAGGATATTTTAGTCGAAAATGCTTTCTTTCAATCAATACTGGTACTATTCTTTCTTTAACAAATTGGTGGGCGGCGCAAAGCGCCGCATTTGCTACACCAGAGGAATATCGTTTAATACTCTTACTTTTACATGCTTCATACTTGGAACATATTCTCCTTTCTGCCTTTAGGCATTTTACATGAAATGTAGGTATGTACGGTATGTATGTAGCCTTGCGTCTTGACGACCATGACATACCACGGGTTGACACCTGTACAAGAGGCTGGCGTCGCTGCAGCAATAGTTAATGGCCGTCAAACTGTTGCACTGAAATAACTTGACGACCCAGTGGTTTCTGTTGTGTGACTCGGTCTGATAGTTGTTGAAGACGCCTTCTCCCTCAATGACGCGAAGAGTGAGAAGTCTCTTTTGTGTTCTAATCGAATCTACATAGTAGCGATTGGATTTGCAGAGAGCTGTGGAATTCCGGATAGGAATCTACGCCTGGCTGTGACGGACTGAGAGTGATGCTCAAATGCCTTATTCCAGACAGACAGTGCTTCTTCACCGTATTGAGAACCTCAGGAGTTGTGCAGTCCATCAGCTTTGCAGGGAGGTTGTAACCTGGCGCTGGTGGACTCAATACGGTGTAGTGAAAACGTCTACTGTTGGCATCAATGCAGTTCCAATTGTGGTGAACGTCCCGGATAAGCGACAACGATTGGACGGCATATCGGTCCTGCACTCTTTGGATGGTCAGACTCAGGTGGCGCACCCCACTGATCTAGAAGAACGACTCTTGTAGATAAAATTCACGTTTGTTTGTACGAAACATTACATGCACCTGGCCAGCCTTGCCGGCGATTGCAATGGACCAGGCTTTGCAGAGTCGCTGCAGTGCAAGTACGTTTCCAAATTCTAGCTGTGATAGGATCCGATACAGCAAATCCAGGGGAAGGGCTTGTAAGTTGCTCGACGTCTCAGGCGCTTCTTGGGCAATTTCACTGGGCTGTTCAAGTGGAAATTGAAAGGAAGGTGTCTCTGCACTCGCCGCTTGTCCCATTCCACAGCCATATGGATAGGACAGTGCGTTTTGTTGAATGGCCATTTGAAGATCCCCTTGATATTCGCCGGCCACTGCTGGGGGGTTGCCGAATTGAGGAGGAGACTTTGTTGTGGTCTGATTTGGGTATCCCAATGTTTCAGAGCAATCCCGCAAGCCAGGGCGCGGCTCCATGAGATGTCGTCGGGGACGGCGACTATGCCACCTAAAGTAGCATGCAAGTAGTACTACAACTGCAACGTTCGAGACTGAGCAATTGTGCATGTGAAACTTGCTGGGTTCCGCGAAGCATGAATAGGAGCGTAACGTGATGATTGGACGTGCTCTATGAACATACCGCCGCTCAAGCTGGTCACCGACTTGCAGCATGCAGCGCAACGACGTCGCCGAATCAAAGGTGAAGGTGTCGACGTTTGCCATCCACATGTACCGGGTGTTTCGAAAGCCCAGCCACCCCATCCCCGGCAACCTGTAGAAAACTTTGCGCGGTAAAAAGTTATACAGATTGAAGCTCAATGTGTTCACACATCTGACACCAAGTTTCAGCACCCTAGACGTGTTCACGCGGGAATGCTCAAAATGCCAAATTGATCAATTGCTCAAGACGCGCTTGCTTGTAGCAGCTATAACTTGAGTTGTATCACAGATACTTCGATGCGATTTGTGTCATTCTAAAGAAGATAAATGAGGCTTTCGAATGTTCTTTGAACGAATATTGTAGCTTGTAACACGCTCGAGAACGTACCAATCGAATTTGATTATGTGCCCCAAGATAACGAGCCGCCAGCTCCTCGTGCTTCTAGAGGGCGTCCTCCAGGAGGAAATGCGACCGCGACCAACATTGCGTTTTGCGCCGGCATTTCCGCATTGATGGGTCTAGGGTGCCGAAATTTGGTGTCAGATGTGTCAACACATAGGACCTCAATCTACGAAAGTTTCCCGGCGTAAAGTTTTCTACAGCTTGCTAGGGATGGGGGGGGGGGGGCTGGACTTTCGCAACGCCCGGTACGCATAGAGAAGCCTACGTATGGGCCTTGCCGTGTTTGTTATCACGGGCAGCTGTGGCGGATTGATGACTCTTGCAGGCTGATTTTGTTTGCTATTCGACCTCGCGTCAATCGATCTATTGGAGAGACACTTCCATTGTAAAATCTCAGTGTATCACTCATGACGCAAATGCAATGCCGTTTCTTCCAGATCGCAGCGCGTATCACAGTCCTCCAGCAGGCGCTTGTGTGGCCGGCACAACGCATGTGCTGTGAGTTCTCCCCTCCAAATCCTGGTGGTCGACGCAGATGAGGCCGGAGCAGCAGGTCTTGCCCTCGCCCCCGAATTGGCTGCAGTCAAAGCCCGCATTCACGCAGTTGTTGTTGTTGTTGCCCAGCATCAGCAAGTCTTGCAGCAGCCCACTTCTGAACTTCGCTTGCGTGAAGACGATCGAACGCTTGTACTGCTATGTACACACTGAACTGTGCTTCCCGCATTGTGCAGCGATTCCCTGCAGAATTCAGATAAGAAAAGGGGAATAGGTACCTTAGATAATATTACTCAAACATCGACGTTTGAGACTCACCCGTCTTGATAGCTGGCCGGAAGACCCTTGTTGCTGAAATCAAATGATGTAAGCGCACGGATGAGACTGAAACCATTGAATGACAACTGGCTGTCATCGGCTTGCAGCCTTCGAACCCTGGGTACCTGCGGGCGTCGGTTGTTGTCAAAGTGGGAGATGTACATGGCAAAGGAAGCATCCAGCGACAATTTAGGCTTGGAAAGTGCGTATCCCTAGTGTGTTAGTTGTTTAGACTCATCTGCTACGCTACGCGTTCGCTTCTGCCTAGATTACGTACGGATATGGACAGGATACCTAGGTGCTTCCAGGGTGACACAAGGAAACGATGACAACAGAGTCGACACAGAGTGAAGGCGACAGGTGCCCTTGTGCTGCTTACAGCAATTGCTTCCATTCAACTACACTCACCCATATTTCTGATATACCAGTTCCATGCCTTTCTTCAGGCTCAGATGTTCGTCCCGCTTCTTCACTGGCACTCCAGCGTTCGTCAGAACTGCCACTACGACGACAGCGAACACGACGAAGACACCCTTCGACATCTCCTCTTGTTTGTCTTTGGTAGCAAAAGCGGAACTACAAGAATACTTCTGCGCAAATACCTTCGTTCGTCTGTCGCCATATACGAAGGGCAACCGCTCGAATAGCAATTTGCTTTCTGGACAATTTCTGTCCATGCGTGAAACACAGAATTAGAAACACCTTTTCCGCTACGATAATTCTGGAAGAAATGACGCCGACGCAGTTGGCAACACAGCCGAAGACCGAAGTCCGTAAGAAGAACAAGACGTCGCGCTTACGTATACTGCCAAGGTGTTGGGGGCTGCTTTCTGTGCGAGGATGGTCTTGAACCTTCACCAGGCTTCAATAGGTCACTCCCCCTTAATTGCCTTATTGTCAGTTGTGTCGACCGAGTCCAATTATTCCATACGTATAAGCGGAAATCCACGGTACGCCGCAACATGTGTCTAGGCCTGTGTACATGTCATGGAGTTCGATTCCCTCGGAAGTTTCAGCAGTTGCAGTGGTCAACGTCAGTTTTCTTCTGATAATCTGTCCCAAGTCCGCCAGTTGTCTTCTCAGTAATACCGTGCGAGCGACAATGACCACTGGCGACAGAATGGGCTCCAGAAGGCTCAGAGCCCTTGCATAGAGGAAGACGATTGTCCAGTCGTCGCCGCAGAGAATGGTCCCCTTGCGAAACCAAATGACAGTCTCAGCAGTGGTCATGACAATGATGCTGACAAACAAGATTCCATAGGAAATGGTGCAGGTGGTGAAGAGAACCGTCAGCTGTCGATGAAAGACTCCGCTGCGAGAGCGCTGCCCTATCAATCGGCGGCGTCTTCTGATCAGCTTTCGAAAAGCGATTATCACTACGCCAAAACCAACAGTTCCGACAGAGAATAGAAGGACATTCAGCGTCGCTGGCCCCACGGTGGCCATGGCTGTCAGTTGACCAATGGTGTTGGTTTTCTGAATGTTTTTACCGTGGTTGTTGTCAAGCCCATTAGCGTCATCTGATCAATTTCGTCGTCATCGAACGGCAGATTCTTCGAGCGTAGCAGCGTGAATAGTTTGAAAGATCCGTAGGACGTTAGACCCATGATAACGTTGAACGGCAGAATCTGGTACCAGCCATAAAGTAAAACGATTGTAATGGCTAATACGTTTTCAGCGCCAGCAACTCTGGTATTCCTAAGCTGATGCACGATGAAAGCTGGAAAACCGAAGAACGTCATCAGGGAAGCCTGCTGACCGCTGTAAACCAAAGCCTCGCTGAGAATTCTCAGCAGTGAAACGTTCGCTTGAGACAGACTGCTTCGGATATCGTAGTAGCATTCACTACTAGTGGCAACTGGACTGACGCTGGATGCGTCGCAGCAATTGTAGGCCACTGCCATAGCAGCTACCATACACCCATTTGCAGAAAGTGTGCCCACACAGAAAGCAAAACTCGTTTTCCAGCCCTGTTGCCGTCGGCGCCTGTCGCAGCACGCCGCCGCGACCAAAACAGAAAAGACGGCATTTGTTAAAGTTCCAAGAAACGCCCCAAAGTAAACGAGTCGCTTCGATGTCTGAAAGTGGACCTCGACTTCGTGGGATCTTTGATGTTGCAGGTAGAGATAACTGTTATGTTGGTCGCTGCAGAGCGATCGATTCGGCAAGACGGTTGCCTCATCGCGACACTGAAACGTCTGTCTTATTCTGCCTTTTCGGAAGAAGAGTTCCAACAGCATGGAGCGGACTTCCATGAAGACATCCAGCCTTGACTTGATCATATCCGCAAGGTCTTTCTCCAGTCTTAACTTCAGTTGCTCAGGTGACGACAACAAAGAGCCTTGATTAAGCGTTGCTAGAAGGGTTGTGCAATTGAACGGGTGTGCTCCCGATGTCAAACGGAGCAGCTCTGTTCCAAAATCTCTTGCAACAATGGATCGGCTGTCAACATCCAGTTGAGCAAGCAGCCTTTCAAAACTCCTTTGCGAGAAGCTCGCAACTTTTGAAGCCCACCGTACGAGATTGTCATCGAAGAGGCAGTCGACATTGTTCCACTCCACACGAGTGCCACTCGCCCCTTCAGTAGAACATGTGGCATTGCAGTGCTTCAGTAGGCAGACCACCGTCGAACCACGCACCCGTCGCAGGCTAGAGCAATCTTCTGGGTCATTGCCTGCACCTGTGTGGTTGATTTCTGTAGCTCTTTGAAATCCACTCTGTCGCTGTGACTTGAGTTCATCGCTAACGGTTGCTTTGTTCTTGCTGGCTTCTGTTAAAACACTCAAAACCGCAAGAGTGACAGCCACTAATCCTGTGAAGTACACCGCCGCAATCATTCTCTGACCACTAATATCAGATTTCACGTATCTATCCGTCGCAAGTGTCTGCTCACTGACCGGTAGGGTCACTCAAGAGCCGGAACAAAACTGGCAGCGCAGGGCTGTGGAATGGCATTGCTCATTAACCGAGTGGTATACACACCCACAAACATCCGCGCACCGCTAGCGCCGCTCAATGCGTCGAGAGGGTATCAAATTTGCAAAGAAGTGTTTGCTACATGCATATTGTAGTCCGATCGTTTCGTGTGATGTGTGCTTCATGGAATCACCCAACGGCATGTGTTGCAAGCTGTACAAAAGTGTTATTCTTACTGTTAATAATTCACGTGCACATGTACGCAAAACACGTACACACGTGTACAAATGTATGTACACACGTACGCAAGTGTCATGGCAGACCACGCAGAGAGAGCGAGCAAATCGGTGACTACATACATGTGTTAACAGGCAGGGATCACCAGACTAATCTGTTGTGTCTTGTGATTCAACAAGTAAATGGCTAGCTATGTATGTAGGTTTAGCGCGCGCTGCCGAGGCGTACACCGGCCGAAGTCATTCGCGCGCTCCCTGCGCGATACAGCGGCCGCTACAATACTGCCCATGCCCAATATCTAAGCACAACGATTTCTGACTTGCAACGGCGTCGTATTTCGAGGAAACACTGTGATTAAGGCAAATCTGGTGCTTCTTGCGATAGCCAAAGGAAAGAAGGCCGTTCGAGAGGCAGAGAGCGCTTGCATTTCTTTCCCAGGCCAGCGCTCGTCAATGCGTAGGAAATAACACATCAGCAACAGGCAACAGGCAGCAGAAGAGCTCTCATGGAAGCGAGAGAAACAGAAAGAGGACTGGCAGCCCCCGCCATGCCCAAACGTCAGACGGCCAGTTCGCGAGAGCACACGCTCCCCACCACAAGCAGCATGCAGCTGGACAAAGGAGGACCAAAGTGCGTGCGTACCATACGTAATGTGTTTAGAAGTTTACAACAGTGTCGAGTAAAAAGTTTCAGGGTATGTAGCCGTAGGTTTAGTAAATTTGACTGAAATGAGACAGTAGGGAGGGAGCCTCTGAACCACAGAATGCGGCGTCTAGCCAACGAAAGCGATGGCAGTTCCTCTGGGAGGCAGCCTCTGCCACGACAACAGCTTGCTGACCTCCACGAGAGACTCCGCGCGGGTAAGCGCCTCTATTCTGGTGGGAAGCGGGTGGGAGCGTTACAAGTTCACTGTGTGTAGACGACTTCCATTACCGCACACTGACGTTTCTCAGCAACGTTTTGATCGCATTCAAGTGAACATCACCATCACCATCGGCGCAGGTGATAATCACTGGATTGAATGCAACCAGAACTGCTGAGAAACGTCTGCAGACTCGTAGAATAAGGACGACCTGAGTTTTGGATTCAAGAGGGGCAATAGGTACGCTGTGTATTCGGGGCATATGGCAATCAAATCACCACGTGGAGTACCACAGGCATGTATGCAACTTGGGTCTTGTTCAGACGCAATCCAGGAGGACCCAGAGGAGCTTCTAAACGCTGTGACCTCTTCCCGGGGGTGGTTCTACTCGATGTTGAACCACAAACAGGTGAACGTTCCGGACGCCGCTCGTCTCCTGGAGTTAGTGGCGGTTGCCGCCGCAGGCAGCTCTCATGTCGAGTCTACCTTCCGAATGAACACCCTGCTCGTCAACTGCTGCCAGTCGTCTGCCTTCGCGGTCGCTTCGTTTGTAGTTGTAGTGGGAAACAGTTGCATGGTGCTGTCTTCACAACTTCCAGAAGTTGCTGGACGGCAGTCTAGCGACGCTGGCAGTCGATCTGGGCGGAATGCCTCCAGCTATGTACGTTGGGCCAGCGGCTGCTCAGTGCTACTCACCTACTGATGGTTCTGCACCAGACGCTGATCCGGCTGCCCAGTCAGTTCCGGCAGCTCGCCAAGTCCATCACCGTGGCCCTGGGCGCTGCACAGGACGTCTTGGAGTTGCTGAAGGAGGACGAGAGGTGTCTGGAGGAGAAACTCCTTCTGGCCGATTGGGTGGAGAATGTCAATGAGCTGAGAAAGGACCTCTTACAGAAGAACATCGCAGAGGGAGAGCGGAGAAAGGGTTGGGTGTGACGGTGTGACTGTCGTTTGTTGGGCCATTTCGATAGCCGTCTTGACCTCCATTTGGACTACAGGGCAGCGCATCGTTGGCAGTCACCGTCCACCGCCGGACGACTACCGCTCTCTGCCGGTCGTTCCAACAGAGGAGGACATTCGTGCGCCAGAGAAGCCCTATTTGAGGCAGAATCTGGTCGGCGTCCGCTACGACAGCCAGGAGCACTACTTGGACACTTGGGTGCGCCTCTTGCGAGAAGACTACATCAAGGGCATACGGGAAGGCATCGCCCTCTACAGGGGAGATGGGCTGGTCGACAAAAGCCAGAACTATAGGCTTCAGGTGGGCGCGGTCCAGTCGCGGATGGTACGGTAACTTTGCAAGTCTTCGCCGCCATAGACTCTGAAACGTTGTCTGAAAGGGATTGCAAAGTTATTGTTGTCCCGGCATTACTCATTCAGCGTTTTCACACCAATCGTTTCCGTGGAAGTGGAAACTGGTCGACTTGCATGTCTGTACCTCAGGTCTATCGCCGCGTCTCGGTGGGCCGTCCTAGCGTCAGTGTGGAGAAGGGCGGCCTGCAGGCGGTGTCGGAGTTGCGCTTCCATCTGACAGCGGGCCTGGCGCGCATTCGTTGGGAGACGACGAAGCGACTGAAGTTCGGCTCCCTCCTCTGCATCTCCAGCGACCGATTCCAAGGCGAGCTCCACTTCGCCACCGTCCACGAGAGCAAAGCCGAAGGACTGAGACAAGGACAACTCCACGTCTGCTTCGCCGACGGCGGCAACCTCACCTTCCAAGCGCCAATGTCAGTCACGTGAATTCCACCAGTCTGTTGGTGTATTTGTTGCGCGTGTCAGAGCCACAGTGGTTTCAGTGATACACTCATGTATTCCGGTGCTCCGGACCACCCGGTGTACACGTACCACTGCCATGCGGTTGGAACATTGATACACTAGCGGGCTTAGAAGTTCAGCTGGATTTCAGCTATGAGATGGCCGAGTCGGGCGGAGCCTACTTCGAGGCCTACAGACACGTGGTGACCGCCCTGCAAGCGCTTCCGCCCCATGAGCCGCTGCCCTTCAGGTGGGGTGGAATACCTATGGTTTCATGTGGTCAGACCCAATGCCATAACACAGTATGAATGCAATGGAAATGCGCCTCTCCATGGTCGTTGCAAGTAGTGGTACCTGGCTGGACTGTCCAGTTACAGTATTTCTGGACGCAGTATCACGGACTGTCCAGTTACAGTATCCCTGGACGCAGTATCACGGACTGTCCAGTTACAGTATCCCTGGACGCAGTATCACGGACTGTCCAGTTACACTCTGGCCAGTCCATACGCAACTACTGGCCAGTCCAGGCCCAACTACGGATTGGCGAATGCTGGTACGTACACTACGTAGGTGCCGCAAAGTGGTTTCGGGCGTCGTCGTCGTCGTCGTCGTCGTCGTCGTCGTCGTCGTCGTCGTCGTCGTCGTCGTCGTCGTCGTAGTCGTCGTCGTCGTCGTCGTCGTCGTCGTCGTCGTCGTCGTTGTTGTCGTAGTCGTTGTGACAGCAATATTCGCAAAAATTCGTGCATAGAGTCGTTCCTGAAGCATGAGTCACTCCTATGCTTCAGCGTGCGACACCTGAGGTATGATTCACCACAGTCTAGGCGGCTCGACCAGACGTGTGACTCACATGTACGCAAGACGTACGTATGTATGTTGCGCCACTTCACGAAATAGTGACATCACGCTTGATACAGAGTGGTACAGACGATCTATCATTGCGCCGCTTGCGAAATCGGACAATAATGTCGTCGAATTCAAACGGAAACGCTTGATATTGGGGTCAATCCAGCTGGAACTTATTGCGTGAATGAGAAGGTAGGTACACTGTTTGTCTGTCAACGTGCGGCGTCACCCGCCCACAAGATTTGCGCGCAAAATTCCCTAACTATGCAAGTGCGCTAATCTAGTATGCGGCCAAAAATCCAACCGCCGGTAAGCAGGGCCCGCTTCACTGCATATTGTGTGTGTAGGTATGTAGCTAAAGGTACTGCATGCTGCGATCTAGTAACGATGTTCCGTCTGCTGGTGCCGCGGCGCTCTAGTTTTGCACCGTTGCAGAGCGGCGGCGACCATTTAAGCCAATAACCCCTAAAGTCCCGCCGTATCGCTTTGTGGTACTAAAATTAATCTCTAATAAAAACACGCTGCGGTTTTTTTCGCCTGCAACATGTTGTGTTTTTTTGATGTGATTTTTTTAAAGAGTTTGTCTGTATTGTTTTTTTTCCAGCTAGGATTCAGGGAGGATTCAGGAGGATTCAGCTGGGATTCAGTTAGGATTCAGTCAGGATTCAGTCGGGATTCACTAGGATTCAGGGAGGATTCAGTAGGATTCAGCTGGGATTCAAGAGGATTCAGCTGAGATTCAGTCAGGATTCAGCTAGGATTCAGTAGGATTCAGCTGGGATTCAGCTGGGATTCAAGAGGATTCAGTTAGGATTCGGGAGGATTCAGTCAGGATTCAGTAGGATTCAGCTGGGATTCAGCAAGGATTCAGGAGGATTCAGGAGGATTCAGCTGGGATTCAGCTGGGATTCAGTTAGGATTCAGTCAGGATTCAGTCGGGATTCACTAGGATTCAGGGAGGATTCACTAGGATTCAGGGATTATTCAGTAGGATTCAGCTGGGATTCAAGAGGATTCAGCTGAGATTCAGTCAGGATTCAGTTAGGATTCAGGAGGATTCAGCTGAGATTCAGTCAGGATTCAGCTAGGATTCAGTAGGATTCAGCTGGGATTCAGCAAGGATTCAGTAGGATTCAGCTGGGATTCAGTCAGGATTCAGCTAGGATTCAGTAGGATTCAGCTGGGATTCAGCTGGGATTCAGCAAGGATTCAGGAGGATTCAGCAAGGATTCAGGAGGATTCAGCTGAGATTCAGTCAGGATTCAGCAAGGATTCAGGAGGATTCAGTCAGGATTCAGCTAGGATTCAGTAGGATTCAGCTGGGATTCAGCTGGGATTCAGTTAGGATTCAGGAGGATTCAGCTGAGATTCAGTCAGGATTCAGCTAGGATTCAGTAGGATTCAGCTGGGATTCAGCAAGGATTCAGTAGGATTCAGGAGGATTCAGTCAGGATTCAGCTGGGATTCAGGAGGATTCAGGAGGATTCTCTTAAGATTCACTGAAACAGCTTAGTCATACAGACACACTTGGCTTTACGAATGAAATATAACAACTGATATGCATGAGCTGTGTGATTCACTGCATGAGCATATCATCTTCCTCTTCTTCAGGATCGTCTTCATTGTTATTTTCAAGCACTTCATCGATGATGTCCTTGTGCTCTTCTAGCAAATCAAATACAAGTTTTCGCCTGTTCCTCCAAGCTGCTGTATCTGCTTCTTCGTCCGTGTAATCTTCATCATCCATCAACTTCTCCTTAGTTTTTGTGATTTTTGAAATAATGTCACTGTAATTGCCCAGAACATCTGCACATTCAGTGACCAGTGCAACCTGTTTTCTAACACACTCCAGAATATATTTTTTAAGCTTTGTGTTGTCCAAGACATCTTCAGCTGTTTCTGCCGCAGCAAAGGTTTTGTTGGTTTCTAATAGGTGCTTGTAGACTCTCTGCAGTATCTCCTTCCATGCATCGTCTTCACTGAGGCCCTTCTCTGTATGACTTGGGGTATCGGATGTGTCACTGTCTTCTGAATCAGTCTTTGCAGTTCTATTATCATCTTCACTGTCCAGCTTCTCTTGTTCACCATGCACAGTTAGCTCATGCCTTAGCCGGTTGGAACTAGTTGTGAACTTCTTGTCACAGTAGGAGCAAAACTTAGGCATTTTTCTTGATACTTAAATTTTTGTGAGATAAAATGTCTTCGAAGTGATAACCCTATGTGCTTATAGTAAAACATACATGATGCGGGTTGGTCTTTATGGTGAATCCTTGCTGAATCCTGGCGATTCTGACTCATGGGCTAGGAATGACGAAACTGTTACGAATTTCGTCAGACAAATGTTAGATTCGAAAATCTGACGAAACCAGTTGTGCAATGCTTTTGCAACCAGAACTGCAGAGCCCAAAAAGCATATAAGTGACTGCATTAGTAAGACAGTACCTCACTTTAAGCAGATACCTGAAAATTAAAGAAAAGTCCTACAATGGCTGCTAAATTCCTGGATGACTTCTTTGCTGCAGTTGAAAATGCTGGGGAGCCAGTGGAATCAAGTGAGCAAAATCAGCACCAGAGTGACACCCAATCAGCTGAGAATGCTCAAGTATCTGCAAAGCCACCTGTGCCCCCTCTACCTGTGGTTCCAGAGATGTCAAGTAGTGAAGATGAAACAGCCACGAAACTTGTTGGCACCAAGGTGTCAAGTGCGACCACCAAGAAGTCAACCAAGCCACTGAAGCCAACGCCTGTGCGAAAACGTCGTTACAAAGGGCTAGTTGGAGACTTAATCAAGCTTGGTGAAAAGGCAAGGCCAAAGCATCCGAAGGAGAAGGAGAATAACAAGAGTGAGGCTGCGTCTGCCAATGAAGGGCACATTGAAAAGGCAAGCGAGGAAGCTGTCTTGAAGAAACCTAAGTTGACCGAAGTCCCACAAGCCATACCCCACAAAGTCAAAGAATCGCAGAATCCAACTGAGATGGTCCTAATCCGAGATCAGTGTGTTTGTACTGCTCCATTGGTGACCATCTGCATCAACTCCAGTGATGATTTGTAATCTCATATGCATTCTATTTTGAAATACAATCCTCTCTGCATACAAGTGTGTACCAGTCTGTACACATGCATGTACACATGCACACACATATGCAAAGACAACGAATCCTCTTGAATCCTAACTGAATCCTAGTGAATCCTGACTGAATCTCAGCTGAATCCTCCCGAATCCTAACTGAATCCTGACTGAATCCCAGCTGAATCCTACTGAATCCTGACTGAATCTCAGCTGAATCCTCTTGAATCCCAGCTGAATCCTACTGAATAATCCCTGAATCCTAGTGAATCCTAGCTGAATCCTGACTGAATCTCAGCTGAATCCTCTTGAATCCCAGCTGAATCCTACTGAATCCTCCCTGAATCCTAGTGAATCCCGACTGAATCCTGACTGAATCCTAACTGAATCCCAGCTGAATCCTCCTGAATCCTCCCTGAATCCTAGCTGGAAAAAAAACAATACAGACAAACTCTTTAAAAAAATCACATAAAAAAAACACAACATGTTGCAGGCGAAAAAAACCGCAGCGTGTTTTTATTAGAGATTAATTTTAGTACCACAAAGCGATACGGCGGGACTTTAGGGGTTATTGGCTTAAATGGTCACCGCCGCTCTGCAACGGTGCAAAACTAGAGCGGCGCGGCACCAGCAGACGGAACATCGTTACTAGATCGCAGCATGCAGTACCTTTAGCTACATACCTACACACACAATATGCAGTGAAGCGGGCCCTGCTTACCGGCGGTTGGATTTTTGGCCGCATACTAGATTAGCGCACTTGCATAGTTAGGGAATTTTGCGCGCAAATCTTGTGGGCGGGTGACGCCGCACGTTGACAGACAAACAGTGTACCTACCTTCTCATTCACGCAGTAAGTTCCAGCTGGATTGACCCCAATATCAAGCGTTTCCGTTTGAATTCGACGACATTATTGTCCGATTTCGCAAGCGGCGCAATGATAGATCGTCTGTACCACTCTGTATCAAGCGTGATGTCACTATTTCGTGAAGTGGCGCAACATACATACGTGCGTCTTGCGTACATGTGAGTCACACGTCTGGTCGAGCCGCCTAGACTGTGGTGAATCATACCTCAGGTGTCGCACGCTGAAGCATAGGAGTGACTCATGCTTCAGGAACGACTCTATGCACGAATTTTTGCGAATATTGCTGTCACAACGACTACGACAACAACGACGACGACGACGACGACGACGACGACGACGACTACGACGACGACGACGACGGCGACTACGACGACGACGACAACGACGACGACGACGACGCCCGAAACCACTTTGCGGCACCTACGTACTGTACGTACCAGCATTCGCCAATCCGTAGTTGGGCCTGGACTGGCCAGTAGTTGCGCATGGACTGGCCAGAGTGTAACTGGACAGTCCGTGATACTGCGTCCAGGGATACTGTAACTGGACAGTCCGTGATACTGCGTCCAGGGATACTGTAACTGGACAGTCCGTGATACTGCGTCCAGAAATACTGTAACTGGACAGTCCAGCCAGGTACCACTACTGTTGCAGCACCCACCTTCTCGACTGTAGTCAAGAAGTCGCGCTACCCAGTTATTACCCCAATCCAACCGAGCCGCTTATAGACTTGGCTTGCCTCTTGCCTGATTACGACGGCCATATTCGGGGCCTTGTGTCACCCAAGTCGGTTAGTCGCTCAATGCCAGCCAGCATTTCGTGTGTAAATGTGGTTTGAACTCTGACCCACTTAATTTCAATTCAGGAGTGGGAATTTAGCGACTCAGGGTTAGAGGAAGAGCTGAGCTGTCGCAGCCACAAACGATTTGTAGTCAATGTAACAGAGGAGAAAGAGTGGCCGTCGGAATCGCGTCTCGGCCTCGACGCCTCGCAGAGAAAGGCGCTACAGTGGGCGCTTAGCCGCAACCTGGCCCTGATTCAGGGGCCCCCTGGCACTGGGAAGACCTTCATCGGCTACAAACTCGTCCAGATCCTTTTGGCCAACAAACAGCTGTGGCGAACCCAGCCAAATCCCATTCTGATCGTCTGCTACACCAACCACGCTCTGGATCAATTTCTGGAGGGTAGACGGGTAGAGCAATGAAAGGCAGTAGCTCCTTCAGAAGAGTACATATTGTGTGACCATGCAACTCAGGCATTTTGCAATTCAACGAGGAAGACATTGTGCGCGTCGGGAGTCGCTCAAAATCCGAAGCTTTGGAGCGCTACCAACTGAAAGAGGTGCGTCGCCGCGTCCGCACTTCCAACTACAGTACCGGTCAGAGCCAACGCTACATTTGGCCCCGGGTCGACGCCCCGGGACTCTCAGCGCCCCAAAAGAGTCCCGGGACGTTATTCGAGGTCGCAAATGCGGGCACCTCACCGCACCCGCAAATGCGGGCATCTCACGAATCCAATTCGAGGTCGCAAATGCGGGCACCTCACGGACCCAATTCGAGGTCGCAAATGCGGGCATCTCACGAGCCCAATCCGAGGCCGCAAATGCGGGCACCTCACCGCACCCGCAAATGCGGGCATCTCACGAGCCCAATCCGAGGTCGCAAATGCGGGCACCTCACCGCACCCGCAAATGCGGGCATCTCACGAATCCAATTCGAGGTCGCAAATGCGGGCACCTCACGGACCCAATTCGAGGTCGCAAATGCGGGCACCTCAGCGCACCCGCAAATGCGGGCATTGGGACTTTTGGAAAAAAGCAGCTTTGGGATGTGGGACCTGGGAATTGGAATTTGAGATTTTGGTTTCGCGAGTGGGACTTTTGGAAATCTGCAGCTTTGGGATGTGGGACCTGGGAATTGGAATTTGAGATTTGGATTTCGCAAGTGGGACTTTTCGAAATCTGCAGCTTTGGGATGTGGGACCTGGGAATTGGAATTTGGGGGTTTTGGGTCTTACTGCTAAACGAGCGCGTTCAATTGCAGCGGATCGTGCTACGCGTCGAGATCCAGCTTCCCGAGAAGGGGCGTGCCATATTCAGTTGCGCAATCGGCTAGGCAACGAGCCGCCGCAAGCAGGAGACGGCGCGGCGTCGAAACAGCGCCGCCCTTCCACAAGCCACGGCTGGCCGCCGCACCGCTGACATGGTATGCAAATTTCGACTCTACATTCGTCGGCAAGCAACTCTGGCCATCCGATTTGTGTCCGCAATCGCCCAATTCGAGGTCGGAAATGGGGGGCATCTCAGTATGAGGGTACCTTAGAGTCAAACGATTTTTTCCAGAACAAAACCAGGCAAAGCGGGCCGCTTTTTGGCCCTGGTCAAAAGCGGAGCCAAAAAGCGGAATCTGCTTTTCGACGTTCGTGAAAAGCGGAAAACCAGTTAGTCAATTTTGTAAATTATTGCCTGCTTCTAGGATTTGTATAAGTTGTTTGACAGAAACGCGATCTGTTTTACCACCAGCGAGAAGAAGATCAAAGGATAAGCAGCACTGCTTGATAGGATGTTGCTGTGGCTGTTGAGATTGTTCCAAAATTTGGCACCGTGAACAACATATTAACGAGAGCACTGGTGTTTTTTTACACCGTTAGTCAACATTGACCGACAAGCGAGCAGCATCGCACGCCAACAAAAGCTATCCTACAGTATATTTTGTTTGCAGAACCCTCTTTCGTCAGTGTTTACTATTGCCAATCTACGCCTAAAGGCCGAGGTATCATCACCATCATTCCCCCACAACACATCGCATTCGCACAGAATCGCACCGTTTGCAAAATTCCCCACACACTGCAACGGTTTACAACAATTATTTGAAAACGTGGACTCTTTGGATGCGGAAGTTTGCAAATTTTGCAAACTTCAGTTTGCGGCACATACAGCAGCTTTTCAAGCTGGGTTTTTTTTTGCGTAATATTGGGCGTATTTACGCCCAAAATTTCTGAAATACGCCTAGAAATTTTGACTAGGCGTAAACTTTTACGCCTAGAAATTCAGCTCTTGAAGTCTACCATAGAGGACTTTTTCAGCAGAAGGAATCTATTTTGGAAAAAATTTTCGCCTGCGGCGCTATTTTGAACGATTTCGGTTTGTTTCAGGCTAAAAATTTGGTGTTGAAGCGATCCGTGAAGATTGTTTTGTTAATTTTACCTTCATTTAAGCAGATTTCGTTGCAATCAGTGCAGAATGTAGCGATATTTCGGTTAATTTGGTTATGTTTTTGAACTTACTTTTCGCTGTAATTTTGCGTGTACGACTAAATTTTGAGAAATACGCCTAAAATTTTTGGCTAGGCGTACGCCATACGCCTAGATCTCGGACGAAAAAATAAACCCTGTTTCAAGCGCTCTTATACTCGCAAGTACGATTGCGATTGCTTATGTGCCATCAAGGTGAGAGGGGGTGAGTGTGGTGCGCGGTTTAGTAACTGCTGTATTCTTTCTGTTTTGCCACGTTGAGCGGTCTTCCTGAGTTTTTGATTTGAAATCGAAGGATTTTGAGCAGAAGAAGTAGAATTTCATCCAAAGTGTCGCATTTTTCGCTTTTGACTTTTCGATTCACCTCAAAAAGAGTTCTTAGCGCTGAGTTGCGTCGGTAAATTAGAACTTGCTTGGAAATCTGACTCAACGTCAAGTCAACAGTAGCCCGACCAAAAATGGCCGACGAGAACGGCAATCAGAATGGTGCGCATGATGGAAATGGCACTCCGCTGGCTCAGCGACGTCTGATCGCGGCGTTGCCAACGCCCCTGGGACGGCGAATTACGGTAATTCAATAATATGGTGTTTGCCTCATGCCTTGATATTCCTTGTTTTCCTTGACCCCTCCCTGTCCAGGTGGTGCTGAAGAGAGGCGATCAGGAAGTGAGCCGCAAGACGCTGCGCGAGAACCAGATTACTACGGACAATCTGGCGCGCGCCTTCCGTGTAAATTTCATTGCGATTTTAACGTCAATTTTGGGAGGGGGTCTGACTTTGGGATTTTGGGAGGGGTCTTGCAGACGGGTGGGGGGGGGGGGGAGGGGAGGGTGGAGAATGGCATGACTCGTTAGGGTTCTCCTCCTCTTGCTCCTCCGTCACTCCTTCCTTCCCTCCTTCCTCCTTCCCTACCCCCCACACCACTCCCGCTTCTTTCCTCAGCCGTTTCAGCTTCGCCTTTCTTCCTTCTGATCATAGGTGCAGGCGGGGGGGACGGGGGGGGGGGGGGGGAACCCCCCCCCCCCCCCCTCTGGCCCTGGCCTCTAGTGAACTTTTCACTGATACTCCCCCCACTGGCATCCGAAATTCGGAAAAAAATCCGGAAATTTCGGACATTTTCTTGTATTTTTGGTAATTTTTGGTCCTATTTTGTCCAAATTTTCGCCTGCGGCGCTATATTTCGTCTATTTATGCACAAATTAGCGTGTTTTTGACCAAATTAAGGTGATTTTTAGCGTATTTTTGGCCATTCTAAAAAGCTGTTCACTGGCCCCGGGACCCCCCCCCCCCCGCTCTCAAAAAATTTCCTTAACTAGAACCCCCCCCCCTGGCCTCCGGGTGGCCTGCACCTATGCTTCTGATGTGTTAATAATTGAACTAGTTTAGCTGGTGCCCGAGTCGATCAGTTTGGAGCACGGAGACGATCTTGACAACCTGGTCGTTTTCCCCACCGACACCGGCGTCTACGAAATTCCAGCCAGCAACGTCTTTGACGAGTTCAGCGACGTCCTGGTGTTGACCGGTCGAGGAATCGAGGAGCCTGCGCCGCCGAATGGAGAGCCGCGCCAGCGCGTGAATGGGTCCGTGAAGTGAATTTGTGTCCATAGGTGCAGGCCACCCGGCCGGAGGCCAGGGGGGGGGGGGTTCTAGTTAAGGACAATTTTCGAGAGGGGGGGGGGGGGGGTCCTGGCACCTGGAAAAGTGAATTTAGAATGGTCAAAAATGTGCCTAAAAATGCCTTATTTTGGGCTTATTAATGAAGGAAACTGGTTCATTTTGAAGGCCGCCTGCGCCCCCAGTCGACTATCCCTACCGTCCGCCGTTCGCTGCCGGACAGGGAGGAAGGGGAGGAGGGCCGATTCGACAGGAGAGACGCGCCAAGAAGGTCGACATCCGGTTCTACCCTGCCACATTGGGAGATAATTTGGAGGTTGATAGTTTGTCAACGCGTGTTGCGTCCCATGTTACGTATTAATCGCTGTGTTTTTGCTTGTAGGTTCATTGTGGATCTTGCATTTGACGTGGATTCCACAGCTCTTGCGCTTCGAGTGGACGAAGTGTACGTCGCAGGGCTCCCTGTTGAGTTTGCGGGACACCTGCTCTATGTCCAAAGCCCGTGCGCGTCGCCTGCTTCGGTCAACGGCGCCCTCCGGCCAGTGGTGACGTCCTTCCTTGCACCCTCCGTGACGACGAACGACGGCGACTGGACGCTTGTGGTGCCGCACGGTGCCAGCCAGCCAGTCCCTGTCACCCTACAACATCGGAGGACGCTTCGCCAGATTGAGCTGTCTCTCCTGGACAGCGTGCCTACCACTGTGGTTCCCATTTCCGGCGTCCGCTTTGCCTGCCGCCTGACTTTCGTCCCACTTGAATGAACCGGTGGTTGTCTTCTTTCTCTCTCGTTCTCTCAGCATTCTCTCTCGTTCTCTCAGCGATCACAACAACCCTCACACAGAACGATCCGTGGAACGAGACAATGGCAAATCCGACAGAGCTGTCGCGCGACGGAAGCGGCCCTCGAGCTGCCGCCGTTGCATACGCGCTGGCCAGACTGACCCTGGCTGGAAGAGAAGCCTACCTGGCTCGCCTACTCGACCACGACGACGACGCCCATGTCCGACTGTTGCTCCGCCGGACACTGCAAGTGCTGCCGCTCACTGTGGTCGCCTCTCTCGTCGAAGAAGCCTTCCTAACGACGCTGCTTGGTTAGTGTTTTGAGACACTCACTTACACGTTGGGAAGGTCGACTACATCGGGCACGATTCAGGGACAGCTACTCGTGTTGGTGACGGCAGCGGGCGCACAATCTGCGGTGCCTTCCTTCGACTACTGAAACGGTCTGGTCAAGTCACCAGAGATGAAGCAGCCGTCATCTTCGGCAAGCCGGGCAGAAAGCGAAGGCAGTGATCTGTGTCGCTCGTCGTCGTCGTACTACCCCTGGTCTGTGCTCGCTAGCACAACGAAGGAAGTGTGTGTTGTTGGTCCGCTCTGCCACATATGTCACACATGCGTGTGTATGTACATGCGCATTTTGTTCGACACAGCGGCTCTATTCACTCGTTTCGAGCACTAATATCAGCTACATATAGCAGTGCGTCATACTGCGCCGCTTTTCTACTTCGCTAGAACGACGTATGGAATCGCCCGACGAAAATAGGAAGCAGCTGTGGCGTGAAATTGCGAATCTCTACGGGTCTACAGAACACAAGGCTGGCCAAGCTTACAGTTCTACTCGTGGATTCTGGGCTTACCTGAAGAGCTCTGGCTACCGCATTTCGCTAGCCGAGACTCGGCAGGCTCTTCGCTGGGCCTACCCAGATCTCACACGCTTTCGTCGACGCCACAATAACTTCGTCCGCAGAGCATATCTGGTCTTCCAGGTCTGTCGATTGAGAGACCATGTCGTCTCTTTCTCCGGCAGACGATCCCTTGTCTTCAGCCCGACAGGTGCTGGGAACTGGACACACTGAAAGGGAGCAAAGGCGACTTGAAAGCCATCCAGGCCAAAGGAGGAGTGTTGGTCGTAACTGACGTCTTCAGCGGCTTCACTCAGCTGAGGCCACTTGCT
>JASAMZ010004523.1:0-26717 GCA_030248115.1 Linhomoeus sp. GSCO2_2 | reverse complement strand
GTCGTACTTCGTTCAGTTACGTGTGCCTTGAGGTTCTCACCGCCTGAAGAGACAACCACTTGGAATGACAAAGTTTTAATGACTCAACAAATGGTTAACCTTTGCCCCGGCATTCCATTGACTGGTGTTACTGAGTAGGAGAGTGAGGACTGTCTGTATTTGCACATTATCAAACCTGATATCATACAGAGCAGTGGTGATAAGGAGAAGATGGCTGTTATGGTGAGTGAGAATAGAAGACGTGATGCAGATTTGTACACTGTCTACTATGTCGAGAGTGTCTGTAGAAAGTTATTGGAAGGCAGATTAGATCTTGCTATTGGTTAGCTTGGTGTTGTACAGTTAGTTATCATAGTCATTTACAGTTACTAGTTATGTTATCTGCAGCTTAATTTGCTGTACTGCATCATGTAATTGTTCCAATGTTCCTCGTTGTACTGTGTTAGCACACCAAACTCAAAGCAATTCTAGATACATCTAACAGTGTTGCGTTAGATACTACACACACGGTGCCCTTGTCAAGGCAATGAACAACAATTTGGCATGGTCGTGTACTGAAGTTGTTCGATTTGTACGAAACTGTTTGGGCTTTGGCTACTGCAGCTATCGCCATGTATCTATTTGCAGCTGTTCATTCATGGCGGAGGCTTTGTCTACGCTGCTGGACACTTGGATGAGGAGACAATCTGCGAAAACTTTGCTTCTAGGAATGTAGTGTTTGTAGAAATCCAGTATAGACTCGGATATCTTGGCTTCTTGACAACTCCCGATGGTGCTACAGTGACTGGAAACAATGGCTTGAGGGACCAAATTGCTGCTCTGAAGTCGGTGTGACAAGTATGACCAAATTATGGGCATTTACGTAATTATATGACTCCAATTTTAGGTGGGTACACGAGAATATTCATAATTTTGGTGGTGACCCAGACAGGATCACTGTATTCGGTGGCAGTGCGGGTGGTGCTTCAGCCTCAATGCTCAGTTACTCTCCACTATCCAGACCATATATTAAGCGAGTGATAAGCATAAGTGGATCGCCCTTTGCCTACTGGGCCTTCAATTACAAGGCCAAAAACAACTTCAAACCATTTGCAACTGCTGCAGGCTGTTGGAAGGATGGAAATGCGACTGCAGTGTATGTTTTGTTCTGTAGAGTGCCAGTAATGGATTGGGAAGCAGCGTTTCAATATTTCTTATCTATGAAAGCTTTTAGAGGTAGAATTACAAGCGTTGTCACAGGCTGTTGTAATCGCCTTGCTTCTCTACTATCAGCTGTGGTAGTGGAGCCACTGGATCTAAAAGTAAAGGACGTTCTCTTCTGTCTCAGTGTGGACTGCTTGAGAAGCAAGCCATTGCTAGAGCTGCAGACAGCCCATTTCAACAAATTTGGACCAGATGGCCCTCTCAAACGCCAGTCCAAAGTTGCCAGCTATGGAGAAGGAGGAGGTCACGACCTGTTCAACATCATGTCCTACAGATGGACGCCAACTTTTGATGGAGTGGTGTTTTCCAAGTCTTTTGAGGAATTGGCTAAGGATGGAGATATGCCTCCATTGATCACTGGTGTCTCAAACAGAGAGAGGTGAAGCATTCAGTGAAAGGATTTATGTGCAGTATGTTTGACACTTGTCCAAATTCTGTATAGCTTAATGGGATTTGCAGCTTTTCATACGCCAAGCCATGGGCCTACAGATCAACCCTATGGTCAAAGAAAGATGCCCTGCAGGGTGACATGATACCATCTTGGGTGGACGATGGACAGGAAGGGAAGTTCCAGAGTGAAACGCTGGACAAGGAATTGAAGAGGGCAGTAGCTGCTTTTCTTGACCCCATGGAGTTTGACCCTGAGAATAGAGTGGAATCCAGCGATGATGTTGAGAGGATCTACAAAGTGGTCCACCACATTTACCATGGTAGATTGAGATTCATGAAGTTTGCAGGCTGCACATGATGTAGCAGGGAAACCTTTTTACAAAAGGAAGTACGAGGCGTACTCTTTGAAGCATAACTATGTACATGTGAACTTCTCACTTTTGTGCTTCTGCAGGCTACAAGCCCAGCAAGGCTGACCTAGTGCACAACACCTACCAACTGGCCGGGGATCTGTGGATGTTGGTTCCAGCCATCCAGGACGCCTGGAACAGAAAGAGGAACGGCCACCAAGTGTGGCTGTACAACTTGGCATTCACTGTTCAGGAGGCAGCCATGAATTTGTCAGGGATATTCAGAGGGGCAGTACACGGTGACATGAGAGCGATTATCTTCATGAAGACAGCTGGTGGAGAAAGTGTTATGGTAAGGACGAGATGTAGCATGTTTATGTATGGGCCATTAAAAGGTGGCCAAGAGGCAGTCTAAGCTTGTTTGAAGTCGCTAGTTTGATAAAAGGTTGGTTACGTGTTGTGGATTGGCGGACGTCTTATGGTGTGTTTATGGATAGGTTAACAAGGAATAGTCTAATGTGATTTGATAACACTCTCTTTAATTCAGGATCACACAAAGGCCCTGCTCAAACTAAGAGCCCAAATTCTTGATTTATTCACCGACTTTGCTAAGCACGGAGAGCCAAAGACGATCGACTGGCCACAATTTGAGTCGCCTGATAAGCCAGTGAATCTGAAATTCGACGCTCCAGAACCTACTGTCACAGAGCAGTTTCTCGAACCCTTTGTGTCCATTTGGACTGCTGTAGCGAAGAGGGAGAAGACTGGTTACTCCACCAAGTTTCTGGAGAGACGAAGGAAGAGGCATAGGGACGAGCTGTGATTGGTAGTCCAACTGTAGGTGGTTGTGAAAGCATTCCCGTGGACTGGATAGTTTTAGTGGTGGGTGTAGTTAGTACTAGTACGACGGTCACTGTTCTGTATGCACTACCCGGTTTGTCTAATTAATAAAACCGTTTCCACTTTGCAATTGCGTTATGTGACACTGATAGGACACGCTTCGCAACCTCCTCGCAGTCGATGATAGTCACGCCGTCTGTGCACTGCACATAATAATGTTGTATGTAGGTAGTCAACGGCCGATGCTTAACCCTTTTGCCATCAACAGTGGACGGACGAACAGCCGTGTACGCACACCTAGAACAACCTACAACAGGCAGCTGCTCTGGCCTAACACATTTCTGCACCTATCTATGCAGCAGTGCTGCTACTTTCCGTTCCTACAACGGTCATCTCTATCCACCTAGCAATTGGCCTATGAATTGGTAGACCATAATGTGGCCCAGCAGTTCCCATCACACCGAGACCAGACGGCACTTGAAGGCTTGTGGGGACTGTATGGCGCCCAGCCTGGGCTCCAGGGTGGGCAGGGGCTCGTCTGGGTGGGCGGGCAGCAGGTGGAACCTCTGCAGCAGTGTGGGCAGGAAAGCGTGAAGCTCCATGCGTGACATGGTCTCGCCCAGACAGGCGCGTTTGCCCAGGGAGAAGGGAATCAGCTCCTCTACGTGCACCAGCCTTCCCTGGGCGTCCAGAAAGCGCTCTGGACGGAATTCGGAGGGTTGGGGAACACCTGGGGGTCCGTGAGCACGGCGCCAACCTGGGGCAGCACTTGAGTGCCCAGTGGCAGCTGGAAGCTGAAGTAGGAAGCGCATAGTGCAACAAACACGCTAATAGCCCCACTCCCTCCTCGCCAAAACTTCGCCAGAATGGTTCTGTTAGTGCTGGGAAGCCACTACAGTGTAGCAGTAATAATTAGAATGCAGTGCTTCGAATCAGTTATAGATCAATCGCCCCCCCCCCCCCTCCCTCCCCTCAACTTCTCTGCTCCGTGGTCTCCAGCCAAGGTGAAGGGGAGGGCTTATTGGAGTAGTATTTACGGTATGTACGAAGTCGAGATGTTTCCAAACCCCCCCCCCCCCCCCCCATAACCATTCTCACCCAATGACGTTGGCGCTTCGGGTGCTGGTGGCTCTCTCAATGTTGATGGGCACGATGTTGGAGATGCGCAAAAGCTCGTTGATCAGTGCAGAGGTGTAGGGCAGAAGGCGCTTATCCCATCTTTCTCCTTGAGTTGCTGTATCTCCTCGCGAGATTGAAGCTGCATCTTGGGATTGTGGATCAGGTGGAGCAGGCCCCACATCACAGTGTCCGACTGGGAGGCTAAACCCGGCATCCAGAGATCGCCTGGAGGGAAGTATGGAGGCTGCATTCGTGCAGGAGCCCCTGCATAGACGCGCGCTCGTCTGCTCCTCACCGCATGAGGTCAGCAGCTGCCAGTGGTTGAAGACGTGCGGCGCCTCCTCCGCTCCTCCTTCGGCCATTTCCGTACTGCCATCACTTCCTGCCTGCCAGAGAGACTGAGTCCGTAGGGCCCCCTGCTGTAGGTCTCCGTGAGCACTGTTCTGGTTGGTCTGGCGGCGAAGGCGGCCGCCTGCTTCACCATCGTCTTGTGGATGCTTTCGTAGTCGTTGAGCACCACCACTGGGGCGGGCAGGAACAGAGTGAACACCGGACCGTAGGGCCTTCCCAGCTCGCTGATGGAGTCGCCCTGCACGCGCTTTGAACTGGAGCTTGAACTCATCGTTGACTTCAGGTCGGCTTGGACTTCGTTGAGCTTGAGGAGACCCAGATTGAGACGACTTGTGAGTCGGTGGGCTGGCAGCGGTGGGGGGGGGGGGGGGGCGAGGGGAGGGAGGGAGGGAGGGAGGGAGGGAGGGAGGGAGGGAGGGGAGGGGGGATGAAGGGAGGGGGAGCTGGGTGGAAAGGGAGGAAGGGTTGTCAACTGATTACAATTCTGGAGCGGTCGAGATGCAGCAAGTGGCCGAAGAGAGGCAGTGGCGTGGGTCCTGGCGGTAGGCCCCTTCTCCTGCCAACCAAAGAGTGGAAGAGATAGAAGAGCAGCGCCACTGCGCAGACCGCCGCCGCCACTAATGCCATCACTTCCGTAACTGAAGGCTTCTTTTGTGACAACAACGTCTATCGTGTAACTTCTCACTCCGAAATGAGCAACGAATAGCGACGGAGTGTGTTTTGTTTTATCGACTTCAAAGTCTATACTGGTTTACACAATCGCCGTAAACAGTCCGCCCGCAATGTGTAACGTGGTTCTGTCTAGTTCCTAACTACAGGAAAGGCCGATTTAGAAGCACTGCTCTGCACTGCACTGACGCGCACTGCCTTCGACTGAGGTTTACATAGTCGATTTGCCGCTTCTATTTTCAGACAAACTTCCTGCAATCTCTGCGTTCCGATCGGTAAAGAGAGCGTGCTATTGAACGGGTTGAAGCACAATATCAATGACACACGCACAGATCAAACAATCGAAAACGTTATTGCTGTTGTCAACGTCACAGGCACCCTGTACAGCAGATGCTGACCGTAGCCCAGGACAATCCCTCTGTAGCCTGTTTACAACATCTGAGACTATTGGCCTCTGAATGGTGTTGGAGAGCAGTGTTGCCGAAGTTTTGGATATTCGTAAAAAGTAAAGTAAAGTAAAGTAACTTTTTAGAATTTCTTAACGAGTAAAATAAAGTAACTTTGCAAATTTTGAAACATAACTGAATTAGTTTTAAAAAGTAAACAGTTTAAAAAAGTTTTAAATAGTATTGTAAAGTACTGCCATCGCCTTTATTCGTCAAGTGAATGCCGGCAATGGCATAATTCTCTTGGTATATCCGTACAAAGACCACTCGATATGGTCGCTTCGAAAGCACACACATCTTCGAATTAACTAAAACAAAGGTCTGACTGTGCATTTCGACAGAAAATTCAATGGAATGAGCATAAAAGAGGGGTAAAAAGTATTAAAGAGTAAAAAGTTTTAAAAAGTTTTAAACAGTAATAAAAAGTATTTGGAAATTCAATCGAGTAAAGTAAAGTAAAGTAACTTATAGTGCAATTCTGATCGAGTAAAGTAAAGTTACTTTACTTTACTCGTTACTTTTACTTTTTACAAGTTAAAAAGTTACTCGCGGCAACACTGTTGGAGAGAAATCCGAGACATGTGCCACTGCCCCCGACATACATACTTCCTTCCATTTCACGCCTCGCCAGATTGAGTGACGCTTACGCTTTCCATTGCGCTCACTATGCATTCACCCACGTTCTCTATGTAAGTACCGGCTTCCGTTCCTGTCTCCCTCCCCTAATGCGCATATATCGCTCCCTCTCCTTCCAAGATCCGAATTTTTTCTGGCCGATTTGTGGAAAATCGCGCGCCCCCGCCATTAGTAACAGTTGTGTCTACTGTCTAAGTATCATGCTGTTCTCCCTAAATAGCTCCTTCGGCTCTGCCGGCAGCCCGCAGGAAGAACAGGCCTCGTTCAAAAGGATGCCCCGATATCGACTGATCTATTTCGACTTTCCCGGCAGGGCCGAGGCTACGAGACTCATATTCGCCGCGTCGGGAAGGGAATTCGAGGACGTCAGAGTCACCGCCGAAGAATGGGACGAGATGAAGCCAAGTAAGGACTAATGCTGCAAAAGCTTTCTACAACTACGTAATACTATGAGCAAGTAAATCGTTGGCTATGAACAATTCAGGTTGTCACGGTTTAGCGTCACATTAGGGTCATATCATACTCGATAGTCAATACGCAATATGCAACATTTAATATGATAGTATGCAATACGCAACACGCACGGAACTAACAAGGTTTATGTGCGTGCAGACAGACTTGCAAGCATGCCATCTGGATTTCCTCAGGGGTAAAGTTGCAAGTACAAATTTGTAACAAATTACTCCAGAGACCCCGATGGGCCAATTGCCGGTCTTGGAAATGGACGGCAAGCAGCTCTGTCAGACCAACGCCATCAATCGCTATCTGGCCAAGCTCTTTGGTAAACTACGCATTCTGCAACGCGCCGAACGCAGCGCTGAAATTCGAATCTTCCAGTTCTCGCGGGGAAAGATCGCGTCGAGGCGGCTCGATGCGATCTGTTGGCAGAGGGGGCGTCGAGCCTGCTTGAGGCCACGTTGTTTGAAGGGCATCTGGAGAAAGACGAAGCAAAGCGGGTAAAATGTGTAAAATACGCATTGTTGTACTTGTGAAGAATTTGCAAAGACTTTTCAGAGGGCGATTTGGCAGGGCATCCGCGCCACCAAAGTGGACCCATTTCTGACGTCGCACGAGAAGCTGCTGGGCCAGAACGAATCACAGCAGTACTTTGTATCTGAAACTGTGGGAATTTTGAATTGTCCAAGACTACGAACATACGTGAAACCGGGGGCGGGGGGTATGGGGGGGGGGGGGTAAGCCCCCCCCCCTCCTTAGCCGAAAGCGTCCCCCCCACACCCCCCCCCCCCCCACCCCAGGTACCCCCCTCCCGCCTTCCCCAAAAGACCCCCCCCCCTAGAATTTCAAAATTTTCGCCTGCGGCGCCTAAAAAATGGCAAAAAATTTCGCCTGCGAAGCTTGAAAATAGCAAAATTTACGCCTGTGGCGCTATATTTTGGACGTTTTTGACCAAAATTAAGCGATTTTTGGCACTTTTTGGCCTATTTTTGCAAAATATTCTTATTTTTTTGGGATTTTTTGGCAAAAAATTTCTAGGTCCTTTCCCCCCCCCCCCTCCAGGGCCCTCACCCCCCCCCCCCCCTTCCCTGAGGGGTCCTATACCCCCCCCCCCCCCGACCCCCCCCCCCCTGGCCGGTTGGCGCTTACACGTATGACTACGAATGTTGAAATTCCAAAATGCTTAATTTCAGCTCAGCTGGGCGGACATTCTGATCTTCACGGTACTGCAAGTGTTCCAGCAGAAGTTTCCAAACGAGAATATATTCGCAGACTATCCCAGAATGCAAGCTTTCAACAAGTCGATCGAAGGCAACGAACGCATCAAGGACTACATTGGACAGCACTGGAACTGAAGACAAGAAGGGACGTGCAGTTCAGACTGCGTTCAAACGGTGACAAAGCATTATCATTGTGTTTCGTGGGGTGGCGCCTGCGTTCAAGGACGGTGACAAAGCATGTAGTACAGGTAAGTATACCTACTTAGTTTTCTGTAAATCTTGGTAAGTAAAAGTAAATGTACCCAGTTTTTACCCAGTTTTTAAAACTGGTTAATCTGAGTACCCAGTCCATTTTAGAAATTTCCGGGTAACTAAAGCTGGGTACGGCCAATTTTCGCGAATCTAAAACTGGGTCAATGAAGGATGGGGGGGGTTTTGGTTGGTGCTACTATATCTCAAAACGCTCGTTGGATAAGGTTCCGTTCCTGTTTTTTTTTCTTTTTCTTCAACGGGTAGAGAGCACAGAAAAGGGTCAAGGATAGTATCTTGCTGCCTGCTGGGAATATATGTAGTCGATCACACAGCAAGAGCTGTCGGCATAATACAGCACCGTATCGCACGCCACGCTTCTAGGTACATGTACGGTATGTATTTTCACCAGTCGGGCGCGCAATTGTGCGCCATGGCTATGAAAACCTTCGAGAAATCACAGACTTCCGAGAATTCTCTCGTGTAGCTAGTATCGACGGCTATGCCGATTCTCGCTCCGGCTTTCTCGAATACTGGCTTCATGCCCCGCTCGCCGCCTGTTTCGCGATAAACGAACGCGAATAACGTTGTAGTCGACGGGTCCTCCAACGCTTCGAGCAATCTTAGCAGAAGCGAGTTTGCTATGGACGCGTCGTCGGCGTAAATTGGCGCCAATTTGAACTTTCCATTGTCGCCAGTGGGCGTAACGCTGCCGTAGCCGGCGCATTTTCCATTTTGCCCCACCGCCACGCAGGTTCCGATGTAGGAGTATGCAAAATAGACTCTGAGAAACTTGGAGCGGTCCGTTCTGGTCACTTCACTATCGTAGTGTAGAATCGCGGGCAAATTCTTCTCGTTCAAAGGCTCAAAGTTGACGGCATCCCGTGGAGCGTCCAACTGTAGGGCAATAAGGACTTCTATTAGCGCAGCCGCGTTGGCGAGATAGCCGATAGCCGGTCTCCCGGAATGGGCGAATCCCTTGGCTCGGTAATAGTCGGTCATTGGGATGGTTGTCGTCAATTGGCCGCCGTAGAGGTCAGTGTCTGAACAGGATGGGTTTTATTATACTACTCTTCTCAAGTTTGAGTTTGGATGGAGGGGGTAGGCCAGATGATGAATGATTGTCAAAACGATTCATAATTGTGCGTGCCTACTAAAATGCGCGCGCAAGTGCATGGGGTCATATTTCGCCGCGCGTCTGTTCGGCGAGATGTACCGAGTGTCCCAAAAATCCAGCCCCCCCCCCCTGCCCCCCATCCACAGCAAGCTGTAGAAAACTCTACGCAGTGAAACTTGCACAGGTTAAAGGTCAATGCCTTGGCACATCTCATACCAATTTTCAGCGTCACACACCCACTCATGCGGGAATTGTGAGGCAAAACGCAAGATTGATCAATTTCTCAAGACCCGCTGGCTTCTGTGAGCTACAACTTTCGCTACACTTGAGCTAATTTGATGCGACTTGTACCATTTTGAAGAGGACAAAACAAGCTTTCGAACGGTTTTGGAACGAAAGTTGTATCTCATAGTACGCGTGCGAACGATCGAAGCAAAGTCGATCGGCCGACCCCAAATCAGGGGGCGCCAGCTCCTCTTCCTGCTGGGCGGCTTCCTCCACGACTCACGAGGGCCAACAGCCGCGACTAATTTTGTGTTTCGCGCCATAATTCCTGCGTGAGCTGGTGTATGACGCTGAAAATTGGTATCAGATGTGCCAAGACATTGGTCTTTAATCTGTGTAAGTTTCATTGCGTAGAGTTTTCTATAGCTTGCTGTGGATGGTGGGGGGGGGGCTGGATGTATGGGACACCCGGTAAATATGTTGCAGTGGTTTCCCGTATTTAGAGAATCCCGTTTAGGCCACCTACGTCCATATATGTAGAATACCTTGCATTATACGCTGTGGTGTTCTGACAGGTGAAGCAATCTGGACCAAACCAATTCGTCACCAAGCAAAATCTTAGAATGTGGACCTATACGTCTGCGTCAAATCTCATTTTTGTACGGTCGTGATTTACCATACTTATCTAAAACCAAAATGTGACAACCTGATAATTAGAACCCTGCAGAAGTCTGTACGGTACAGCTCACCATTCGTCGACCGAATTCTTATTGGGACGTCCTTTGGAAGTCGCTCCATCATTGCGTTCCACACCTTCGAATGGTGCCAATAATATGTATCAATAGCTTTTGTGTTTGCGACAACAGCACGTTGTGTTTGTGGTGTGTGTGTGTGTTGAGCGCATTCCCACAATGTCGAGACGGCACGTACCAATTTTCCAACCCCTCTGCCTCTCAGGCCTTCTCGCACTGCGAACATGCCAATGTAGACCATTGACACGTTTGGATACTCGAAGTGGACAACCGCCCCGGCTGCGGCACCTGCCAAGAAGCAGACTAGACTACAGTGTATAGTAACAACCTCGCGTATACTGTGGTGGTGGCTCGCTGCAATACTGGATTACTGAGACTAATGAGAAGCGAGATATGTACGTACTTGTAGGTGCGTGCCGTGTGAGAGGTTTGCTAAATGCGACACGCTGAAGTGACAAGGCGGCAGGGTCAATGTTCAGATTGCCGAGGGTTGTCAACGCTAAGACTGCTGTCATTTGCTCAGGGTTGAACACTTGGCGGACGGGCGGCGCCGCAAACGGCCTTTAGAAGACGAGGAAATAGTTTTCGTTGGCCAGGCACGTCGCCTCTTAGGACGCAGTATACTCCACAAATTCGTGCGCGAGGCCACTAGAAACTCAAGCTAGTTTCAGTTACAGTTACAATCGGTTAACTGAAACTGAAACTGAATTGAAACTGCCGGGAATGTCACGACTGAAGCTCAGAAGGTGCCATAACTGAAAATGGACTGCATCTGAATCTCGACCAGCGTCATTCTTCTAACTGAAACTGATACTGGGACTGAAACGAGTTTCTAATGGTCACACCGTCACCCTGCTGCAGTGATTCCCCGTGGATGGCTCACACTGACCCACCCTTCTCATCCAAGGCAAACAGGGGTCTGACAGAGTCGCTGTAGTGCCCTTGGGTGACCATGTCGAAGAACGTCCAGTCGACGCCGCTCCACCCCATGCCCTCTATCCATCCTCTCACCTCTACCCACTGCTCCTTCGTTGGGGTCGTGGAGAGAGTGAAGTTCGACGTCATTGCTTGCGAGAGTCAGACATTTCTATCGCGTCTGTGTGCGCTTAGCGAACACGAAGTATGTACATTAAGTATGTACACCTACGGCTGCACACAACAAACTTCGATACTCGAAGTGAGAAGAGAGAAGCCGAAAAGATAAGGATGTTATCAGGTTGCGCAACCACTTCTGCGTTGTCAGGCTTCTGAATGTCTATGGTATTGCCGCAGTGTGCAGTTTCACCTCAACAAGATGTCGTGCGTGACTCTGTGCGCCTGTTGACTTCGTGTCAAGGTTCGCGTCAGTCGACTAGGGTTGATTTTGAGACACAAATGAGTTTCGCCGAGATTGAAATACCGCCGCACCATTGGGATGGGAAAGTGCATAGTAGTTCGATAGTCTCGATCAAGGCACCCGTCTCCCTGCCAATTCCTTGTCTCAACCTTGTCTGACCCAACGACGACCCAATCCGACTCTTATCACTGTTCATAGTCACACTTCTCAGGCAACGCATTGGAGAGCTTTCCAACTCCTTTGCCGCTTGTTTCTCCCATGGGCTGGCCGAAATTTCACAATACGTCAAGTAGTTTAAATTTGTGGAGTGCACTGAACGTCTTTCGGACGACTTTCCTGGTATCACAAGAATATATATCACCACGATCGATTATTTCACTGACGGCCAACATTCAGTCACCAATCGTTGGACAACCTGTATGTTGTCTAACAAACTATCGTTTAGCTACATATTGTCAGCTTGGGTAGTAAAGTGGTACCGTATCGGTCGCTACATACCTACGCCTACGCGACGCGACAACACCTTCGCCGCAGTCAGCAAAGACCGTCAGGTGCAGAAGTGCAGAAGTGCCGACTAATTAGTCGTCGTCATTTCAACGTCCCCTTCCACGGGGAGGTCCGTTGTATTCCCAGTCGTAGAGGAGTTGAATCCGGCGCTGCAGACACTATGGCGAAACAGGCAGGTCAGCCGACTTCTGAGGACGCCCGTCCGCGCGATGAAGATGACGGGAGAGAGTACGGGGTCGAGCAGGCTGAGAGAGCGCCCGTAGAGGAAGAGGACGGTCCAACCATTGCCGCAGAGAAGGGAGGACTTGCCCAGCCAGATGCCAGCTTCCGCCACCGTCACAGCAGAGACGCTGAGCAGTAGCACCGAATAGAGTTGCAGGTGGTATGTGTGTGAACAACACCTATGTGCGAGTGACTCGATTCCGAACTTCCGCTCTCTACATTCTTCGCAATTTGCATGCGGCGTAGTTTCGCAGACTGTGCCAAAACGGCGCTTGGGAAAGCTAGACATGGTTGCATGTAGTTGGAAGTACCTAACCCATTGCAGTTGTAGACTATACGCCAAATATTACCCTTCTCGGTTCTACTCCAGAATAAGTGGCCATTTCAAAGCGTCGCCAATGAATAATATACGCACCACGCAAAACACTAAAACCCTCCCTTCTTCATCCCTACTTTGGGTAGGCTTCCCTCCCATAGGCAGGGATGAACCCACAGGGGGACCAGATAATAAGGTCCCCCCGTGCGCCGACACGGGGCACCTATAGGCGTTACCCCCGTGCTAGCGCTAACCGCATTAGGCCCCGATACAGACGTGCTATACCATCAGGCTATGCGGCCGGCTTGAGCGCCTTTCTAATTCGCCGTACATAAATGGATGTGCTGTGGCTCGACTTCTGACGAAGTACTTCTATGTGGAGTTCCACTAATTTACGCATCAGAAAACAGCATTCTGCCCCATACCGTACTTGGCCAGGACGGCGATGTTATTTCTAAGACGTGTTCTTTCAAATCATGCAGGATTTTCTTATGAAACTAGGCTTTGCTTAGGCTCGCCCTGCGCCCACGGTCCACAAGAGTCAGTCGGCGTCGCAGTCTGGCGGGTCGATGCTTAGGCTTAGCGCGACCGGTGACCGACTTCAGGGCGCGCGGAGCGCGCCCTGAAGTTGGTGGTCGCGCTAAGCCTCAGTTTGAGACCCGCCAGGCGCGACGCCGACCGAGTTTTAGTGCAAACTGTAAGTGGAGTGAACACTCCTCCATCTACTTCACCTCCTGCTCAGGCCGGCTGAGCCCCTTCCCTGCTAGCGCTTGCGGCGACACAAATCCCCCCCCCCCTCCCCCCCACCCCTCTTCTCCGCTGCCCCCCTCTCCACTTTGAAATCGCCACACATACTGTACTTGTACTGGGGGGGAGTAGAACTACAGAATAGGTGGCCCTTTCAAACGCCATTATCGGCCGCTGCGTTGCCTTCTCACCGCGCTCTTTGAAATCGCCACACATACTGTACTTGTACTGGGGGGAGTAAAACTACAGAATAGGTGGCCCTTTCAAATGCCATTATCGGCCGCCGCGTTGCCTTCTCACTGCGCTCTTTGAAATCGCCACACATACTGTACTTGTACTGGGGGGAGTAAAACTACACAATCGATGGCCATTTCAAACATCTTTCCCGTTATCGGCCGCTGCGTTGCCTTGTCACTATACTCTTTGAAATCGCCACACATACTATACTTCTGCTGGGGGGAGTAAACCTATAGAATAAGTGGCTATTTCAAACCATGCTTTTCCGCGACAAAACACTAAGTGTAGCGCCAGGATTTGAACCAACGACCTCGCGTGCAGTAACGTACACTTCCTTCTACCATCCACGTCTGCATACATCCCGTCAGTCAACACTTCTCTCTGGCGCGCCATTTAGCTATTACCAGCCTCCGCTTTGAAAAGGCCACTCATTCTGGAGTTATACCCAGTACTCTTAACAAACCCTGCAACTCTAGAATCAAGTAAGAAATAGCGCTGGTTGTAAACAGAATGACCAGCTGCCGTTGGAAATTGTCGCCGAGTCGCCCTCCAGAGTCCGAAGAAGCGAACAGTCGGCGCCGTTCTTTGAGAATGTTGCGGAAGGTGACCAGAAGCACAACGAAGCGAGCGGTACCTGCCAGAAATAGCAGGCCGTTCAGAAGGAGCGGCGCCATCAGGGCAGCCTTCAAAGCCAGTTGCAGATGTGACGCAGTTCGCAGGAACCACGAAACGTCGCCACCACTCAAGCGTTCGCCCACTAGGAAACCAAGATGTTCGTCGATGTAACGTTCGTTCCAAGTGTCAACAATGATTGTCGTCGCCACGTATGGCGCGGTGTTGGCGAGCGCGACGAAGAACCACCCGCAAAGCAGAGTGCCCACTACCCAAAGCAGTGGGTTCTTTGCCCCCAATGGCTTCGTCAGTTGGGCGCAGATGAAACTCTGCATGCTCAGGAAGGTTACAAGGGAAGCGTGCTGGCCAACGGCTATGAGCAACTCATGAACGAGGTGACTGTGGCATATAAAAACTCATCCTGAGTTAATATTTGTTTTACTTGGTTAAAAAACTAGAGCTGAGTTACTTTTTTCGCCCGGCCTCAGCCGGGCGAACCCCTACGAGAGCTTTTCGTGCGTGCGTGCGTGCGTCCGTGCGTCCGTGCGTCCGTGCATAACGCTCTCATATCTCGGCGTTGGTAAGTCGTAGGAAGGCGATCTTGGGCTTTATGGATAGCTCTCGACTTACTGGTAATGTCGCAAGAGACTTTGAAATTCAAACGTTTGAATTGCGCGCGCTACAGTAACCCGAAGGTTCAAACTAACCAGGCAAGTCGTCCGGGGGACGCAGTATACTCCACAAATTTGAACTCCTACGCATGGTGACTCTTCTGCTGTTGTGGCCTCCTGGCACCCCCAATCGCAAAAGCAATGCTGAATTCGTGATCTACATCCCAAAATACCCCAGATTCGACATACAACACCCCTAGTTTCCTATGGACTCCGGAAACTGAAATTCTGCACTTGGGGTACGGTAGCATACAAATTCGCCGTAGGTACGTTCAAACATCATCTATACACTGAACGGATGCCAAGTTCGTAATCAGCGCCTCCGAAAACCCCGAAATCGTGCATAATATTGGCAAAGTCGACCCGGCGCCCAAAATTCAAACCGACGCGGCAGGGATACTGTAGCTCTGCAAATTTTTCAAAAATACTTTTCTGGGCCAGATTTATGCGCAGAATCGTTTGAAACCACTTTTGGAACGATTCGGCAACGCATTCGAGCGCTATAGACGCCGAAACGCGAAAATCGCAATTTTCGACCCCGGAGTCGAAAAAGTCGCAGTGTAAGAAAGTTTTTTGTGTTTCGCCCGATTTTCTCCGTTCATGGCTCATTCGATAGAGGACATCTGGGAAGGAGCACCAAGAGTGGTCTCGCTGCTCTAGCTGCTACCTAGCTCGCACAGCAGCCCGTCAAAGTCGACCGGAGGCCAAAATTCGCGAATTTTTCAAATTTGGCGCCAAAATGGGTCCCGCAGCGATCCAATTCATTTTTTGCACCCTCGGCCCTATCGAGTACTACAACATATCAAAAGATAGTATATACCATTATATGCAACTTTCTCGAGTTCTACCTTGCTCAACCCATTTTCTAGTACTTTGAAAATTTAAATTTTTGAATTTCCCGCCAACGGGGTCCCGCAGCGTGACCCCGTTTGTCGTGCAGGTTGCCCACTTACTAGGCCTACCCAACGCAAAAGACCGTTTGGAAATCGACCGCTTCACGCGCTAACGCCGTTGACTCAAACTTTCTGCGTTTCGCGCACAAACGCTATATACTCCACACTTTTTTGTGGAGTATAACAAGCTTCGGTATTAAAAAGTTGAGTTTGTATTCTGACTGACATTGCCAAGAGTTGCGTTCTTTCTGCAGAGAGTGTGAGAGTTCATCGCCCGCATGCTCCGCTTCACGAGCCCCCGCTTCGCAAGAGGGTATTGCATTAGCAATATTGATTTCGCCCGCGATTTGGCTTTTAGAGCAAGAACATCCCTCTTTCAAGCAACGCTTTTAAAAAAGTGACAAAAACTTGTAAAAGTTTTGGCAAACAATTGAGAGCACAAAAGAGCGCACTACGAGCAATCAAACCGTGTCGCACTTCTGCATGTAGCAAAGAGCGATCTTAGTGTTAAAATCGCGAGAGTGGCGTTTTCTGCGGTGCGTGTTTGCGTAATTGAACAAAGTTTTGTAGCCGCATGAAAGAACACGTCGAGAGCATTCACCTGGCGTGTCGATTGCCGCTCTACGACGTAAGACGAGCGAGTTAGAGCCGTTTTGTGCTTTTGCACCTTCGAGTTACTGTAACTCGCGAAATTCAAACTTTTGAATTTCAACGGATGGGAGATCAAATGATCAGTAAGTCGGGAGCTATCTAAAAAGCTCGAGATCGTCTCTCTACGAGGCAAGTTGAGCGAGTTAGAGCGATCTTAGCGTCCAAATCCCGAGAATGGCGTTTCAGCGGTGCGTGTTTGCGTAATTGAACAAAGTTTTGCAGCCGCATGAAAGAACACGTCGAGAGCTTTCACCTGACGTGTCGATTGCCGCTCTACGACGTAAGACGAGCGAGCTAGAGCCGTTTTGCGTTTTGACCTTCGGCTTACTGTAGCGCGCGCAATTCAAACTTTTGAATTTTGAAACCTCTTAGCTGAATGATCACTGAGTCGAGACCTATCCGTAGAGCCCAAGATCTCCGTTCTACGACTTTCCAACGCCGAGATCTGGGAGCGTTACGGACGTACGTACGCACGCACGCACGCACGCACGCCGAGCTCTCGTATGGTGTCGCCCGCCTGAGGGCGGGCGAAAAAACGGCTATTACTGCCTCGTCTTACAGTACGTCGGAGAGCGGCGTGCGATAGATCAAATAAAAGGTCTCGATGTGCTCTTTCGTTTGGCAATAAAAAGTTTCTTAATTACGCAAACACGCAACACGAAAAGCGACATTCTCGCGTTTTTAACGCAGAAATCGCTCTAACTCGCTCAGCGTGCGTCGTAGGGAGACGATCTTGGGTTGGTTGGATAGCTCTCGACTCACTGATTATTTGTTCCTCTATTGATCGAAACTCAAAAGTTTGAATTTCGGGAGCTACAGTAACCCAAAGGTTTAAAACGCGAAACTCATCTAACTCGCTCGTCTTCCGTCATAGAGAGACGATCTTGAGTTCGTTGAATAGGTTTCGGCACACTGATAATTCCGTTAAGAGAAGTCGAAATTCAAAAGTTTGAATTACGCGCGCTACAGTAACCCGAAGGTCCAAAACGCAATACGGCTCTAACATGCTCGTCTTACGTCGCAGAGCGGCGTGCGATAGGTCAACTAAAAGGTGTCGATGTGCTCTTTCACTTGGCGTAAAAAATTTGTTATTACGCAAACACGCACCACGAAAAGTGACATTCTCGCGTTTTTAGCATAAAAATCGCTCTAACTCGCTCAGCGTGCGTCGTAGAAAGACGATCTTGAGTTGCTGGATAGGTTTCGTCGCACTGATCATTCCGTTAAGAGAAGTTGAGATTCAAAAGTTTGAATTTGGCGAGCTACAGTAACTCAAAGGTTCAAACAGCAAATCGGCCCTGACTCGCTCGTCTTACGTTGTAGAGCGGCATTCGTTCGACCGTTTGAAAACTTACGTTGAGGCAGTTGTTGAACGGTCATTCCTAAAGAAACACTTTTGTTTTTTTAAACCCTTGTCTTACGAACAACTTTGTCTGCTCAAAAAAATAATCCCGGGCGATCCCAATGTTGCCTTGCAACAACCGCTCAGAAATGCGTGTGTCTTGCTCAAAAAATTAATCCCGGGCGATCCCAATGTTGCCCTGCAAGAACCCCTCAGAAAGGAGCGTGTCAAAAGTAGCGCATGAATAGTGGACTCTAGGCGGCCGCGCGTCATATCGGAAAGGCTTCGAAATACTTTACAAAATTATCCACTCTTTTACTCTTCCACTTTAAAACACTCACAAACCACTCTGTATTAATAAAACAACTCAACTTTTTTAAAACAGCTTGTTTCGCCTAATTTTGTTTGTAGCCTAATCTCGCATTTTCGAGATATTCGCAATTAAAATTCCAAAATGTCGAAGATCGACTTTTTCGTCTGATGAGCTAGAGTTGAAGTTTCTTCAGAAATGGAAAGGGCATAGACAGAGAATAATTAATAACACAAAAGAAATTATTTGCAAATGTAAAAATTTAGCAGAAATACGCGATTATTTATCAAAATTCCATAAATTGACAAAAATAGAACGTCATTTATTGACGAATGTGAATGCAGAAATGATAGAGGCCGTATGTCAATAAGAATTTGTGACATAGTTTCACAGTTTTAATAAACTGCAATTTCGAAATATTTAGAATTAAAATTCAAAGATGTCGAAAATAGACTTTCCACCTGATGAGCTAGAAATGAAATTTCTTCAGAAATGGAAAGAGATAGACCGCGGATAATTTGCAACAAAAAAAAGATATTTTTGCAAATGTGGAATTTAACAGAAATACGCGATTACCTATTTGTCAAAACTCCATAAATTGACAAAAATAGAACGTCATTTATTGACGAATGTGAATGCAGAAATGATAAGGCCGTATGCCAATAGGAATTTGTGACATAGTTTCACAGTTTTAATGAACTGCAATTTCGAGATAGGTATTTAGAATTAGAATTAAGAAAATGTCAAATCGACATTTTCGTCTGATGGACTAGCGGCGAAATTTCTTCAGAAATGAAAAGGGCATAGACAACGGATAATTTGTAACACAAAAGAAAATGTTTGCAAATGTGGAATTTTACAGAAATACGCGAAATTCCATAAATTGACAAAAATTGAACCTCATTTATTGATGAATGTAAATGCAGAAATGGTAAGGCCGTACGCCAATAAGAATTTGTGACGTAGTTTTACAGCTTCAATGAATTGCAATATCGAGATATTTAAAATTAAATTTTCAAAAATGAGAAAATTGACATTTTTGACTGATGGGCTAGCAGCGAAATTTCTTCAGAAGTGGCGAGCGCAGAGACTACGGATAATTTGGTAACATAACATAATTAGTAACATTTTCGCAAGTAGTTGGCAGAAATGTCAAAATTTCATAAATTGCTAAAACTTTTGTTTATTGATGAATGTGAACGTAGAATAGAAAGGCCATAAGTCAAGAAGAATTCCTGATGAGGTTTTTTCGCCCGGCCTCAGCCGGGCGAACCCCTACGAGAGCTTATCGTGCGTGCGTGCGTCCGTCCGTCCGTCCGTCCGTTCGTCCGTCACGCTCTCATATCTCGGCGTTGGAAAGTCGTAGGAAGGCGAACTTGGGCTCTACGGAAAGGTCTCGACTTACTGGTAATGTCGCTAAGAGACTTCGAAATTCAAAAGTTTGAATTGCGCGCGCTACAGTAACCCGAAGGTCAAAACGGAAAACGGCTGTAACTCGCTCGTCTTACGTCGTAGAGCGGCGCGCGATAGGTCAACTAAAAGGTCTCGACGTGCTCTTTCGTTTGGCATTAAAACTTTTGTTAATTACGCAAACACGCACCACGAAAAGCGACATTCTCGCGTTTTTAACGCAGGAATCGCTCTAACTCGCTCAGCGTGCGTCGTAGGGAGATGATCTTGGGTTGGTTGGATAGCTCTCGACTCACTGATCATTTGTTCTTCTATTGGTCGAAACTCAAAAGTTTGAATTTCGGGAGCTACAGTAACCCAAAGGTTTAAAACGCGAAACTTATCTAACTCGCTCGTCTTTCGTCATAGAGAGACGATCTTGAGTTCGCTGAATAGGTTTCGGCACACTGATAATTCCGTTAGGAGAAGTCAAAATTCAAAAGTTTGAATTGCGCGCGCTACAGTAACCTGAAGGTCCAAAACGCAAAACGGCTCTAGCACGCTCGTCTTACGTCGTAGAGCGGCGTGCGATAGGTCAACTAAAAGGTCTCGACGTGCTCTCTCACTTGGCGTAAAAATTTTGTTAATTACGCAAACACGCAACACGAAAAGCGACATTATCGCGTTTCTAGCATAGAAATCGCTCTAACTCGCTCAGCGTGCGCTGTAGAGAGACGATCTTGAGTTGCTGGATAGCTCTTGACTCACTGATCATTGATCGAAACTCAAAAGTTTGAATATCGCGAGCTACAGTAACCCAAAAGTTCAAAACGCAAAACTTCTCTAACTCGCTCGTCTTCCGTCGTAGAGAGACGACCTTGAGTTTGTTTAATAGGTTTCGGCACACTGATCATTCCGTTAAGATAAGTCGATATTCGAAAGTTTGAATTTCGCGAGCTACAGTAACCCAAAGGTTCAAACAGCAAATCGGCCCTAACTCGCTCGTCTTACGTTGTACAGCGGCATTCGTTCGACCGTTTGAAAGCTTGCGTTGAGGCAGTTGTTGAATGGCCATTCCTAAAGAAATACTTTTGTTTTTTTAAACCCTTGTTCGCCCGGCCTCAGCCGGGCGAACCCCTACGAGAGCTTATCGTCCGTTCGCGCGTCCGTCCCTCAGTTCGTCACGCTCTCAGATCTCGGCGTTGGTAAGTTGTAGGAAGGAGATCTTGGGCTCTACAGAAAGGTCTCGACTCACTGGTAATGTCGCTAAGAGACTTCGAAATTCAAAAGTTTGAATTACGCGCGCTACAGTAACCCGAAGGTCAAAACGGAAAACTGCTCTAACTCGCTCGTCTTACGTCGTAGAGCGGCACGCGATAGGTCAACTAAAAGGTCTCGACGTGCGCTTTCGTTTGGCATTAAAACTTTTGTTAATTACGCAAACACGCAACACGAAAAGCGACATTCTCGCGTTTTTAACGCAGAAATCGCTCTAACTCGCTCAGCGTGCGTCGTACGGAGACGATCTTGGGTTGGTTGGATAGCTCTCGACTCACTGATCATTTGTTCTTCTATTGGTCGAAACTCAAAAGTTTGAATTTCGGGAGCTACAGTAACCCAAAGGTTTAAAACGCAAAAGTTATCTAACTCGCTCGTCTTCCGTCATAGAGAGACAATCTTGAGTTCGTTGAATAGGTTTCGGCACACTGATAATTCCGTTAGGAGAAGTCGAAATTCAAAAGTTTGAATTGCGCGCGCTACAGTAACCCGAAGGTCCAAAACGCAAAACGGCTCTAACACGCTCGTCTTACGTCGTAGAGCGGCGCCCGATAAGTCAACTAAAAGGTCTTGACGTGCTCTTTTACTTGGCGTAAAAAATTTTGTTCATTACGCAAACACGCACCACGAAAAGCGACATTCTCGTGTTTTTAGCATAGAAATCGCTCTAACTCGCTCAGCATGCGTCGTAGAGAGACGATCTTGAGATGCTGGATAACTCTTGACTCACTGATCATTTGTTCTTCTATTGGTCGAAACTCAAAAGTTTGAATGTCGCGAGCTACAGTAACCCAAAGGTACAAACAGCAAATGGGCCCTAACTCGCTCGTCTTACGTTGTAGAGCGGCATTCGTTCGACCGTTTGAAAGCTTACGTTGAGGCAGTTGTTGAACGGTCATTCCTAAAGAAATACTTTGGTTTTTTTAACTCTTGTCGTACGAACAGCTTTGTCTGCTAAAAAATTAATCCCGGGCGATCCCAATGTTGCCTTGCAACAACCGCTCAGAAATGCGTGTGTCTTGCTCAAAAAATTAATCCCGGGCGATCCCAATGTTGCCCTGCAAGAACCCCTCAGAAAGGAGCGTGTCAGAAGTAGCGCATGAATAGTGGACTCCGGGCGAGCGCGCGTCATATCGGAAAGGCTTCGAAATACTTTACAAAAGTATCCACTCTTTTACTCTTCCACTTTAAAACACTCACAAACCACTCTGTATTAATAAAACAACTCAACTTTTTTAAAACAGCTTGTTGTTGGATGTGACGTATACACACAGGGAGAATGCTTCAGATTCAGAGAAGGCGTCGTATCATGCCGATACCATATAGCGAACGCGGCGATATCACTGAGCTTTAGATCAGCTGTACAGAGAACCGTATCGTGGGGAAAGCTGCACTTGGTATTAGGGTACACGTTCTCAAAATGTCTTCTCTAGATGCGGCTAACGACGTGCATCAAGTTCACTATACTGTTCACCAAAATGTGACAGACACAAAGCATAGGTTGAACTTTTTGCACAAACAGCTTGTTGTTTTTACCTGGTTAAAAAACTAGAGCTATTTAAATCAAAAACTACTTTTTCACTCGGCAGAAATAAGTAGTTTTTGAACTGCAAGGTTTTAGTCACAAAGTCCCCAAATTGAGTTTTGTGGTATTGGCAGTACCATTTAGGGTGCCCATTTAGCCCATACTAGAGATCGTTTGGTGCCTATGAGACAATTTTCAAGCACAAGCTAGAGAAATGCTGACTATTTTGGCGCTTATAATCGGTCAAAACCCTGTTGTAGCGCACTTTGATTAAAAACTGTCAAAAAACTGGATGACTATAGTTAATTTTTCAACTGCAGTTAAACAAGCTTAGAGTAACAAGCTTAGAGTAAAAACTGGGTACCCGATGATGGTTGATTGGCATTGCATAGTGTTTCGTGCATTTGAGGAGTATACTCCATAGTGTGTCAGAATAGAAAGTTGAGAATTTCTTTTGGGAGTTTCGCCGCGGTTACCTCGAGTTTCCAAATAAAGATTGTGCCATATTTGGGCATTCGATGCCTTTATGGTGCATTGGTGGGTACTGATCCATAAATGGATCAAGAATGTTCGCCGCAGGTTCACTTTGGAATGAAGAGGGTCTAAATGGGACGACGCCCTTTTCTTTTGGGTCACAAATGCGGACGGGTACGGTACCGTTGCTGTAGATTGCAGAACCGCACAGTGAACGCAATTGCCGCATTCAGTTTTAGATAGAAAACGTTGCCGGAGCCAGACACGTCCATGGATAAACCTTGCTAAGTACAAGCCATTTGAAAATGTCGAAATTTGCCATATTAGACAAAACCTTAAAAATATCCCTAATTTCTTGAATTCCAAAATCTGAAACGACTTGCTAAATACTTGGCAGACTGTGCTCGATACATCCGTGCAATAAGTTTTGAAATTTAAGCTGTTTGAAATTGTCGAAATTTATGAATTTCGACAGTACCCTTGAATATATCCCTAATTTCGTTAATTATAAAATCAGAAACTATTTGCTAAATACTTGACATACTATGCCCAATACATCAACGCAAAGATATTGTCAAATTTAAATTGTTTGAAATTGTCGAAATTTGGGAGTTTGACAAAACCCTTGAAAATATCCCTAATTTCGTTAATTATAAAATTTGAAACTATTTGCTAAATACTTGGCAGAGTATGCTCGATACATCGGTCCAAAGAAGTTTTGAAATTTATGCCGTTTGAAATTGTCGAAATTTGGGAATTTTGACAAAACCCTTGAAAATATCCCTAATATCGTTAATTATAAAATTTGAAACTATTTGCTAAATACTTGGTAGAGTATGCTCGATACATCGGTGCAAAGAAGTTTTGAAATTTATGCCGTTTGAAATTGTCGAAATTTCGGAATTTTGACAAAACCCTTGAAAATATCCCTAATATCGTTAATTATAAAATTTAAAACTATTTGCTAAATACTTGGAAGACTATGCTCGACACATCCGTGCAAAGAAGTTTTGAAATATAAGCTGTTTGAAATTGTCGAAATTTGGGAATTTTGACAAAATCCTTGAAAATATTACTAATTTCGTTAATTATAAAATTCGAAACCATGTCACAAATTCATCGCGTCTTAGGCCCTTTCTATTTCAGCAAAAACTTTGCCGATACGACTTGTGAATAAAAGTGTCATTTTTGACATTTTCGTATTTTAATTGTAAATATCTCGAAATAGCGAAATTAGCAGCAGAAACGGACAACGGCACGTTACTCAGCGCATTCGACTCCATTGGGTGGCACTAACCGTCATGTCTAGTTTTGTGACACAGACAGACAGACAGACAGACAGAACCACGAACAGACAATAGCGTCCGTATATATACTCGCCGCGCTGGGGCGCGGCGAAAAAACTGGGTACCCGATGATGGTTGATTGGCGTTGCATAGTGTGTTGTGCATTTGAGGTGTATATTCAACAGTGCGCCAGAATAGAAAGTTGAGCATTTCTTCGGGGAGTTTCGCCGCAGTTACCTCGAGTTTTCAAAGGTAGTTTGTGCCATTCTTGGGCAATCGTTACCTATAAGATTCGTATTGGTGGGTACTGATCCATAAATGGACCAGGGATGTTTGCCGCAGGTTCACTTTGGAATGAAGAGAGTCTAAATGGGACGACGCCCTTTTCTTTTGGGTCACAAATGCGGGCGCTTACGATACCGTTGCTGTAGATTGCAGAACCGCACAGTAATCGCCGCGTTTCGTGTTCGATTGAATAGGTGGCAAAACACACGTTGCACGACACATCCATGGAAAATATTGCTTAGTTATAGCCATTTGAAAATGCCGAAATCTGCCACATTTGACAAAACCCTTGAAGATATCCCTAATTTCTTGAATTCTAAAATCTGAAACTGTTTCATAATTACTTGACATATTACGGCCGGTACATCCACGCAAAGACATTTAAAACTTAAGTTGTTTGAAATTGTCGAGATTTGGCAATTTTGAGAAAAACCTTAAAAATATCCCTAAATTCGTTAATTATAAAATATACAGGGTTTTTTAATTCGCAAATGGTAAACCTGAATATCTTCTGCGGTGATGAAACAATGCGAACGAAACTTGCACACAATATAGTCGACATATGTCCATGATATGTGTTGTGTTGAGGTGTCAATTCATCTTTGTGGCCGCAAGTTACAAGGCGTAAAAAATGTAACTAGAAATTTGAGGTTGCACACGATTAATTACGCAAAACTCGCACGTTTCTCAACCAATTTGGACGGGGCTACATTCATTAGTTTGAGAAGATTACAAGCTTTCATATGTTCCAAGAACGAGTTGCGTAGGTTCCACATGGCGTTAGTTACGACACGTCAAAGTTGAGATCACCGGCCACAAGGCGTCATTCTTGGCCACCTTGGCCTCCTCGCTCAACTCCGGCACTTTGGAGCCAACTTTCAGGCGTTGTATCTCAAGCACGGTACATCGCACAGGGTTGATTCATCAAACATATGAAAGATTGTTTTATTTCAAATCTAATGCACTTAGTCTCACTCCATTGTGACGCAAATCGAGCAAGGTAGGAAAGATTGCCAGCTTGCGCAAAATCTCAAATTTTTGGGATCAACTTTGTGGTACTGTAACTTGAGCTTGCGTTAGCCAAGAGCTGTACAAAAGCAACACATATCATGGACATATGTCGACTACATTGTGTGAAAGTTTCGTTCGAATTGCTTCACCACAGCAGAAGATATTCGGGTTTTCCATTTGCCGAATTAAAAAAGAAACTCTGTAGAACTATTTGCTACACAGTTGGCAGACTATGCCCGACACAACCATGCAAAGACATTCTGAAATATTTGAAATTGTCTAAATTTGGGAATTCTAACAATACCCTTGAAAATATACGTAAATTCGTTAATTATAAAATCCGAAACTATTTGTTTTACATGTCAGACTATGCTCGATACTTCCGTGCAAAGAAACTTTGAAATTTAAGCCGTTTGAAATTGTCGAAATTTGGGGATTTTGACAAAAACCTTGAAAATATCCCTAATTTTGTTAATTATATTCGCTATAAGTAGACTGGAGTAATCCATGTTGTGAAGATGTGTCGTTGGCAATCGTAGTCATTTGTGGAAGATGGCCGTTTCGACACTGAGCAGAGCAACAGGCGAAATATTTCCCTGTTGCTCAGTGTCGAAACGGCCATCTTCCACAAATGACTATGTTCGCTATAAGTATTTGCTAAATACTTGGCAGACTATGCTCGATACATCCGTGCAAAGAAGTTTTGAATTTTAAGCTGTTTGAAATTGCCGAAATTTGAGAATTTTGAAAACACCCTTGAAAATATCCCTAATTTCGTTAATTATAAAATCTGAAACTATTTGTTAAATGCTTGGCAGACTATGCTCCATACATTCGCGCAAAGAAGTTTTGAAATTTAAGCTTTTTGAAATTGTCGAAATTTTAGAATTTTGACAGTACCCTTGAAAATATCCCTAATTTCGCTAACTATAAAATCTGAAACTATTTGATAAATACTTGGTAGACTATGCTCGACACATCAGTGAAAAGAAATTTTGAAATTTAAACTGTTTGAAATCATCGAAATTTGTGGATTTTAACAAAATTTTTAAAAATATCCTAAATTTCGTTAATTATATTCGCTGAAACTATTTGCTAAACACTTGGCAGACTATGCTCGGTACATCCGTGCAAAGAAGTTCTGAAATTTAAGCTGTTTGAATTTGTCGAAATTTGGGAATTTTGACAACAACCTTGAAAATATCCCTAATTTCGTGAATTCCATAATCCGGAACTATGTCACAAATTCATCGAGTCTTATGCCCTTTCCATTTCAGCAAAAACTTTTTCGATACGACTTGTAAATAAAAGTGTCATTTTTGACACTTTCATATTTTAATTGTGAATATCTCGAAATAGGCAAATTAGCAACAGAAACGGACAACGGCACGTTACTCAGCGCATTCGACTCCATTGGGTGGCACTAACCGTCATGTCTAGTTGTTCCGTACGTACGTACAGACAGACAGACAGACAGACGGACGGACGGACGGACGGACGGACGGACGGACGGACAATAGCGTCCGTATATATACTCGCCGCCCTGGGGGGCGGCGAAACAAGCTGTGTGTGTAAAAAGTTCAAACTATACTTTGTGTCTGT
>JASAMZ010004522.1:0-27529 GCA_030248115.1 Linhomoeus sp. GSCO2_2 | reverse complement strand
AGTCTGGAGTTTCGTAAGACACGGTGCAGTGCGACATAGGTCGGCTGGACACCCCGAGTGCACAGAGAGCTTTCCTCTGCAACTTTCCCTTTCCACTCTTCTGCCGTATTACAATCCACTCTTTCGCAAGAGGTAAACAGCGCAGGCAATGGGTTGCACGCGCGGCGACGACAAACGACAGAGCGCGTGACGGATGCCACCGCCTTCCGACAGCTCCAACTATCGCACAACACAATGTCTCTAAAAGAGGGATGACGTTAAACGTGCAACTTCGCCGGTTGTTGGTTGTGGTCACTGGAATCGCAGCGATAGTGGCATTTCCCACCGTCGCCAACATAACAAGAACTGTAGCAACTAGACAGGTGCCTATTTGTGCTAGCTCCCGTTGCTCCGTCAGTCATAAACACTCGTTGCGTTCAACTCACTGAATCATATCCGACAGGTGACGCCGGCGTCGTCCTGCGTCCACGGCCGCTACTCGTGCTCCGTCGACCCCGTTAGCCACGCCCCAATTCGGTCCAGTTGCGTCTGCAAATGCTTCGAGAATTGGGAAGGCGACGTCTGCGATAGGTGGAGTTTAGTTCACGGAATTCTCTCCAAATCTAGAAACTGCAACACTGTTGGAAGTCAAGCGGGATTTTGTTCGGATTATCGTAACCAAGACCTTATTGCTTTCATTTCCTCCAACAGACGTCGCTGCGTCAACGGTGCGCGATCACAAGTGGGAGAAGACTGCAACTGTGCTGGGACACAACACTGGGGCCGTCTCTGCCAGATTCCCCAATGGGAAACACTTCTGCAACCTCCAAGACCCTTGGGTAAAGTGCCACTGTCGCTGCAATGCCGGGTGGCGCGGCGCGCACTGCGATAAACGCCGATCAATTGCCGCGATCACGCGTAGGCCACGCGCGTCGACCACGCGACCACGCGCAACGGCCACGTACAAGCCTGCCGAGATAGCCAGACGCTTCGCCAACAAGCTGTGGCTCTCGCTGGTCGTTATGGTGCTTCCAATGGCCTTTTGCGTGGGACCTTGCTGCGCGCTGGGCTGGAGTGGAATCTCGGATGGGGGGAGGTGGAAGAGGGCGGGAGGGATTTGCTGTGTGATTACTGGTTGCGTGGCCACTCCGCTTATATTCGCCTTCGTTTGGTTCGGCTACCTCCATGACACCAACGTGATGTACAAAGAGTAGTATAGTGATACGAGGCTGAGTGTGCGTGCCAAGCAAGGTTTTGATGCAAGTTGTCCTTCGTTAGGTAGTCTACGCGATTTGCGCCGTCGGATGTATGGATGTTGGGTAAATGATGACAACATTGGGCCATCAAACCGACGATGAAACCAAACAACAACCCGCGCTCGCCCCAACGCAGGGTGGCCAATAGAAACTTAAACTAGTTTCAGTTACAATCAGTTAACTGAAACTGAATCGAAACTGGCGCGGACGCCATAACTGTAACTGAAACTGAAACTCACAGTTTAGTTTTAGTTATGTAAGGTTGAGATTTTGCAAAATCTGAGCGAATTTTCATCGAATACTGACCAAATATTACGACTACATTGGACGCTTTGTTCATGCCGTCATCGTACCATTCGTCTAAAACACTAATGAAACTAACGGAAGTTCAAAATTTATCTTGATTCCGCAAGATACTAACACTCCAGCATAGAATTAAACAATTCGTGGCGGTTACTGAAACTGAAACAGGGGTGACCATAGAAACTGAAACTGGTTTCAGTTTCAGTTTCAGTTTCTATAAATATACTGAAACTGAAACTGAAACTAAAATGGTCAGCCATATTTAAACTGAAACTGAAACTAAACAAAATGAATCAGTATTAGTGCTATACTGAAACTAGTTTCAGTACGCACTACTGAAACCAGTTTCACTTTCAGTTTCAGTGTTTGAGGCGTTTGCTTGGCTCATCTTAGGTTCATTTGGCACTTTGCTTGATTATTTAAGACGAAAAAACTTGGGATGCACCTTATTTATGGTAATCAGCAACGCAGCAACGCATCCATGTAAGATTGCACGTACGCTTTACAGCCGCAAGCAGCGCACTTAATAAAACTGAAACTAAAACTGAAGAAATTTCTTTACTGAAACTGAAACTGATACTGAAACTAAAATGAGAACTGGTACTGATACTGAAACTGAAACTGAAACTAAATCAGTTTCTATGGTCACCCCTGAACTGAAACTCCGCCAGCGTCATAATTTTAACTGAAACTGAAACTAAAACTCAGCCAGCATCATAATTTTGACTGAAACTGAAACTGAAACTAAAATGAGTTTCAATTGGTCACCCTGGCCCAACGTCAGTCGAAGTGCGCGAGCGACCGGCTGTCAAACACTGCGCTCGATACGCGCGCGATTCAGTTGCACGCTCGCGCACGCGCTGTTTCGAAGTCACCACAAGTTGAGAACCAATGGAACTTGTCAAGAACGCCCCTTCCTCTTTCACTCTCCACTGGCGGCACAAACAGCGGCGCCGCGCATTCGCTGTCACTGGCAGCCAACGGAGCGCGCCGCTTCTATTCGAGTTGCTTTCTGAACTCTTCCACAATCAACTCAACCGTCTACGGCGCAACGACGCCGAAACCAAAGGCTGACGTCGTCTAAAGCGGAAGTTTGTGTTCTGTTCTTCCTCTTCTTCAGTGTGGTTGGATTCGAGAGGGCCTCAGCGCATCCAACTGCGACTACCAATAGCCATGGAGGGACGACAACAAGAGAGGTATGCACTACTACATCATACGTATGCCCTTCAACAGCTTATGGCCGCTGCGATGCATCGCGCACAGGCCGTTTTGCGGATTATACATAGTCTCTCAATCGAGCGAAAATGTGGTGAGCGTGAAGCGTTTGTGTCCGCCAGGCGTCGCCAGCGTCTTCCTGCGTCCACGGACACTACTCGTGCTCCGTCGACCCCGTCAGTCAGGCGCCCATTCGGTCGAGCTGTGTCTGTAAATGCTTCAAGAACTGGGAAGGGAGCGTCGCGACAGGTGAACAAAGGCCTTGGAATTGCAACTACAGTTTTGTGGCTTGTGCATCCACCAATGAAGCTACAGTAGTTGGTCCCCTCTTCGCCATTAGCGTTGTTACCTACAATGCAGCTCCTTTGTTCTCATTTCCTCCCTACAGACGTTGCTGTGTCAACGGCAAGCGCACCAATGGGGAAGAGGACTGTGACTGCGCCGGGACTCGACATTGGGGCTCTCTCTGCCAGATTCCCCAATGCGCCCATGGGAGGCACTTCTGCAATCTGCAAGATTCACTGAAGCGTTGCCACTGTTGCTGCAACTATGGGTGGCTGGGCGTGCACTGCGATAGGCGTCTCACGACCACGCGTGGGACGCGAGCGACGACCACGCAAACAGTAGTGGCGGCCACTTATGGGCCGAAAGAGATGATGCAACGCTTTGGGCGCAAGATGTTGGTCACGGTTGCTGTGATGTTTCTGCCCATGGTCTACTGCCTTTTGCCTTGCTGCGTGTTTTGTTGGTATGATGTTTTTGAGAAATCGGTACCTGGCAAGGTGTTTGTTGCCGCCTATTGCGTGATTGCTGGGGCTCTGTTTTCGTTCATCTGGTTTGTCATCCTGCGTGATGAGCATGTGCTATACAAAGGGTAGAGTATGATATGCAGGAGGTAGTCCAGGTCACGCATCGATGCCTCTGCGATGTTTGCATTATAGGCATGCGCCGTTTAAACTGTAGGTACAATGCTTACGTCGCTTGGGCTATGTATGTAGCTATATCCTACGCCCAGTCTACGCGCGCAGTGCTACTCATGGTTGCTGATAGTATGGTTGCATGCTTGCAGTATCGATCGGCATTAACCACTGTCTTTTCTTCCCTAAGCCACTCGCATGGTCAATTCACAATTCAGATCATGAATCACGTTGCTTGACCTCTTCGATGGGAAAATAGTACCGGGTTTTTTCGCCGCGCCTCAGCGCGGCGAGGTGTATATATACGGTTGACAATGTCTGTGTGTGTGTGTGTCTGTGTGTCTGTGTGTCTGTGTTTCCGTGGCACCGAAGTAAAATGTGTGACATATGTGGTCAAGTAGACTCGAGGTCGCTGAGTATGGATCCGATGTCCGTTTCTGTTGCTAATTTCGCATTTTCGAGATATTCGCAATTAAAATTCGAAAATGTCGAAAATCGACTTTTTCGTCTGATGCGCTAGCCGCGAAATTTCTTCAGAAATGGAAGGAGCAGGGACCGCGGATAATTTGTAACACAAAAGAAACTTTTTTCGCCCGGCCTCAGCCGGGCGAACCCCTACGAGAGCTTATCGTGCGTGCGTACGTACGTTCGTCCGTGCGTCACGCTCTCATATCTCGGCGTTGGAACGTCGTAGGAAGGAGATCTTGGACTTTATGGATAGGTCTCGACTCACTGGTAATGTTGCTAAGAGACTTCGAAATTCAAAAGTTTGAATTGCGCGCGCTACAGTAACCCGAAGGTTCAAACTGAAAACGGCTCTAACTAGCTCGTCCTACGTCGTAGAGCGGCGCGCGATAGGTCAACTAAAAGGTCTCGACGTGCGCTTTCGTTTGCCATTAAACGTTTTCTTAATTACGCAAACACGCAACACGAAAAGCGACATTATCGCGTTTTTAACGCAGAAATCGCTCTAACTCGCTCAGCGTGCGTCGTAGGGAGACGATCTTGGGTTGGTTGGATAGCTCTCGACTCACTGATAATTTGTTCTTCTATTGGTCGAAACTCAAAAGTTTGAATTTCGGGAGCTACAGTAACCCAAAAGTCTAAAACGCAAAACTTATCTAACTCTCTCGTCTTCCGTCATAGAGAGACGATCTTGAGTTCGTTGAATAGGTCTCGACTCACTGGTAATGTTGCTAAGAGAATTCGAAATTCAAAAGTTTGAATTGCGCGCGCTACAGTAACCCGAAGGTTCAAACTGAAAACGGCTCTAACTAGCTCGTCTTACGTCGTAGAGCGGCGCGCGATAGGTCAACTAAAAGGTCTCGGCGTGCTATTTCACTTGGCGTAGAAATTTTGTTAATTACGCAAACACGCACCACGAAAAGCGACATTCTCGCGTTTTTAGCATAGAAATCGCTCTAACCCGCTCAGCGTGCGCCGTAGAGAGACGATCTTGAGTTGCTGGATAGCTCTTGACTCACTGATCATTTGTTCTTCTATTGGTCGAAACTCAAAAGTTTGAATATCGCGAGCTACAGTAACCCAAAGGTTCAAACAGCAAATCAGCCCTAACTCGCTCGTCTTACATTGTAGCGCGGCATTCGTTCGACCGTTTGAAAGCTTACGTTGAGGCAGCCGGCAAAGTGGCCGAGTCGGTTAGCGCGTCGGGCCAAACGACCAATCGCGTCCTTGCGGCGCGAGCGGAGGGGTGTTCGACTCCCGCTGGCTGACCCAATGGGATTTGCTGCGGCGAAAGTCGCTTTGATGGCATTTTCCACAGCCACTATGCCGAAGAGAATTGAGGCCGAGACTCAGCAGGGGTCAGAGTGAGCTTGCCACGTTCGCTAGTCTGACGGATGGTTGCGCAGAGGAAGCCCCGTGTTGGCTGGGCTGCCTGCCCGCGTGGCTGGGCTCTGAGCCTGCCCGTTGTTGGCTGGGCGATAGCCTGCCCTCGGGGGCCCTTCGGGGGACTGCTGCGTAGTCGGCGTAGGCTTAGGCTCGCCGTTGGCTAGCGTGCGCCTCCTTATCTGATCCCAAGAGTCTAGGCCAGTGAGTTGCATATAGGGTATGCGAAATGGGCCGCATCAATGAGATGGCCTCCTCGCGTCGCCCTCAAACAACAACAACAACAACAACATTACGTTGAGGCAGTTGTTGAACGGTCATTCCTAAAGAAATATGTACGTTTGTTTTTTTAAATCCTTGTCTTACGAACAACTTTGTCTGCTAAAAAAATTAATCCCGGGCGATCCCAATGTTGCCTTGCAACAACCGCTCAGAAATGCGTGTGTCTTGCTCAAAAAATTAATCCCGGGTGATCCCAATGTTGCCCTGCAAGAACCGCTCAGAAAGCAGCGTGTCAGAAGTAGCGCATGAATAGTGGACTCCGGGCGGGCGCGCGTCATATCGGAAAGGCTTCGAAATACTTTACAAAAGTATCCACTCTTTTACTCTTCCACTTTAAAACACTCACAAACCACTCTGTATTAACAAAACAACTCAACTTTTTTAAAACAGCTTGTTGCAGATGTGGAATTTATTAGAAATACGCGATTATTTGTCAAAATTGTATAAATTGACTAAAATACAAAGTTATTTACTGACGAATGTGAATGCAGAAATGGAAAGGTTGTATGCCAATAAGAATTTGTGACATAGTTTTGAAGTTTTTAAAAATTGCAATTTCGAGATATTTTCAATCAAAATATGAAAATGTCGAAAATCGACTTTTTCACCTGATGGTACAGCGGCGAAATTTCTTCAGAAATGGAAAGAGTATAGACTGCGGATAATTTGTAACGCAAGAGAAATTTTTTTGCAAATGTGGAATTTAATAGAAATACGTGATTATTTTTCAAAATTCCGTAAATCAACAAAATAGAACGTCGTTTTCTGACGAATTTGAACGCAGAAATGGTAAGGCCGTATGCCAATAAGAATTTGTGTCATAGTTTTACAGTTTTAATATATTCCAATTTCGAGATATTTTCAATCAAATTATGAAAATGTCGAGAATCGACTTTTTCACCTGATGGTACAGCGGCGAAATTTCTTCAGAAATGGAAAGAGTATAGACTGCGGATAATTTGTAACGCAAGAGAAATTTTTTGCAAATGTGGAATTTAATAGAAATACGTGATTATTTTTCAAAATTCCATAAATCAACAAAATAGAACGTCGTTTTCTGACGAATTTGAACGCAGAAATGGTAAGGCCGTATGCCAATAAGAATTTGTGTCATAGTTTTACAGTTTTAATAAATTCCAATTTCGAGATATTTAGAATTATAAGTTAAGAAACTCTCAAAATCGAGATTTTCGTCTGATGGCCAGAACAGCTGTTTATTGATGAATGCGCACTCGGAAACAGAAAATGCGTATGCTGAAAACAAGAATTCGCTCGCACCAAACTTTTGGCAAGTTTTTTTGTTGGATGTGACGTTTTCACACAGGTAGGAAACATCAGATAAACGGCGTCGTATCATGCCGATAGCGAACGCGGCGATCGTCAATCGATCACAAGTCACGGTGCATTCCTGCTTGCTCTCCCTCCTATCGGTCGCACGTGACTTGGTATGGTGGCTTCTGCAGGAAACGAACCAGCGACCTTCAGGTTTCCAACGGCCCATCTACTGGAGCAACTCCTTCGAGCTCTCCTCTGCCCTGTGGATCTGTGGAACTTTCCCCCTGGTGCTCCCATCGCTTCAAGTAGACTTTCCCCTTCTGGAAGTGGACTTCCCCCTTGGATCTCTCCCTGGCCTACTCCCTCTGCTTCCGGTCGACCATCGTCCTGCGTTGAGTTTTGATTGTTTGTTTGCGGTTCTCCAGTTATTTATAGAGGATTCGCTCGTTTGTTTTCGGCCGAGAGTGTCGCGTCGCCGCGTGATTACTGCGTTTGAACGAGCGTGCTACCGTAAATTTATGTCCGCAGCGTTGCCGTTAATTCGAATTTGAACTTCCGGGCTTTTCGTTATGTTATGGGTAGTTAGCTTAGAAGCTACGGTAGATACACGTGTCGTTGGTGTAATATAGGGGTGATTTCTGTGCGTTCTCTTCAGTCGGCCTATAGAGCGACTCGCTGTTTTATTTCTATGCTGTCTTGAGTGTTGTCCAGAAGCGCGCCCTTTCCCTGTCGTAATTCTTGGCCGTCCGTTGTCTCGCGTCGCTTCTAGTCGTCGATCGTCGGCGTAGTTGGTTGTCTGGCGTCGTCGCATTGTAGTTTCGTCGTTTGAGAAGAAGCCCGTCGAAATTACGTCGATTCACATTTGATTGATCACAAGTCACGGTGCATTTTCATTGCTCTCCCTAGAAATCCTCGCACGTGACTTGATAACATAAGTATATGTACAGTACAACAAGTACAACCAGTGCAACCTGTGAAGCTCGTTCTGTTGCCCAGATTGCAGTGGGCAGTTACCGGATACAAAGCATCTCAGTACCCACTGACGTCAAGGGGAAGCCTAACAATTCACCACAATTTTCCGCGTCGACCTCCAAATAGAGTCGTCTGTTTTAGTGGGCGTTTGAGCGGCTTCTTTTGTCAACTGGGCAGGTAATCACTCCCATTGGAAGCGACCCACTGTTCGTGATAGTGCCTAGCAACGCTTTTCTCTTGAATGAACTGTTATAATCAAGACTCTCTTTCAGTTGGGCGTTACTATGTAAGCACATTTCTAAGCAAACAGGTTTCAAGATGTACTGCAAAGGTGTCCCGTGCACGTTGCAGTTTCTGCTGGACGTGTTTGCATTCTGCTCATCAATTGTGTACGTCGTTGTGACTTACTTCATTCTGAAAGGGAAGTTTTTCTTTCCCTCCTTTGTTTCTCTCGTTCTGTCGATGGCCGTATGCGACCTGGCTTTCGGACTGAGCCACAGAGTGATCTATGTCTTTCCGACGTTGGACATATTTCGGTGAGAAAGAACCGCCATTCGAAAAGTGCATTGGCACATCATAGGTACATAAACAGTCGATTTTCCCTTGCTCGTCGTTAGAAAGCACTTAACTCCATAAATTTTTGAAGTGTACCTATGTACTGGCTATTGTATTGACTGGCGAATAACGGCCCAATTTCCAAACCGAGTATATTGCTCCACAGCTTGAATTTAAGTCATTTTGTAGTAGCATTGTCCTCAAGTACATCAGTATTACTTTTTGAGTATTTGCCTTCAATTTGTGTTACCTTATTGTGTTGTGAGTTGTGGAGTTCGTTCTTCTTGCAGTTCACAGTATCTGGCATCAGGTTGGGTTTTCCAAGCAATGTTAGAGAGCTTCAACATTCCAACAGCCATGGTACAGCCTGTCTTTATCGCACTTTTGGCGCTCAACCGATTTTGGGCCGTCTTCTTTCCAGTCAGCTATGGGACGGTGTGTACGCAAAGCCAGCTAGCATTTTGTTTGATGACTAGAGTAGTTTTGTTATTTGCTTTGACTCATATGTTCTCCTGATACGAATGAGTTTGACTGACGACAGCCTAGTAGGCACCTTCACTCTTCAGGCCACGTGCACACGCGTGACAAATTTCTTGATTACGGTCACTTGGGGAGCCGGATTGCTGGCACTTGTTGGAATTTGGTCCGAGAAGGGCGAGTTTCAGCCCGTTCTCTCCAATGGCACTACCAGTCGTTTTGCACCAGCCTCAAAGGAGATCGTTAGCAGTCTGATACCCGTTGCCGTTTTAGTCATGTTTCTGTGTGCATTGGTTTCGGCCGTGTTCTACGGGGCCACTGCTGGCAAATTGCTGCAAACGGCTAGAAAGATGAAGAGGAATGTAAGTACGGTGAGTATTTGCGTGCAAAGGAGTATGAATGTCCTTTCTAAAATGAGCACTGTCTTAAAGTCAATTTGCCTAACATGTTGTCCATAGAGTTTCCCATGCGAAGGAGAGAAATATGATTCTGGCAACACGAAGAGAAACATGCGCGAATAACCACACAATGTACAATCTACCTACACAATGTACCTATACAAGACAAGTTGTTTCCAGGCAAGTCGCACCACTCAACAAGAGAAGAAAGCTCTGTCGAGAGAACTCTTTCTACTGATGTTTGGCTTGTTGGTGTTCGCAGCGCTCTCTCTTCAATGCGTGTGGTTGATGACACTGATAGCCGCTCACGACCTATTCAAGCTCGCCTTTGACGATGACATAACGCGGCTCTTCATAGTCACGGCCATGCAAGATGTAAATTCAATTTCTTGTCAATATATGTAGAAAGTTGCACGAACGGGAGCTTCGACTAATATTCACCTTTAGGTCATGACCTATGGGAATCCCTATTTCTTGCTACTGACCTCTGGAAAGCTGCGAACGTCCATCAAAGGATGCATATTCAAGAAAGGGCCAGCCACGACTGTTGTGAACGTGATTCCGAAACGATACGGTGACAATTGACAAAACAGAGGGTCTCATTGCTATGAGTGGGTGTAGGAGTAATCTTTACCTCGGTACCTACCTACCACTGGTAAGATGCTTGAGTTGCTCATAACATCATAGCATCGATGTAGTTCATTCAGGACGAACAGTTTTGTGAACTTTAGAATCGTTCTAAACCCTAAGCCACTCGCATGGTCAGCGCGTATTCGGGATCATGAATCACGCTGCTCCCTTTGACCTCTTCCCTCGAATAGAACACGCATTCGTCTTTCGCTTTTGAAAAGGCGAAAGCGCCGCACTCGCGGTCGCTGTGGCAGCGATTGGCGCAGATGGTTGAGTGACCTCTGGGTTCCACTCGACAAGGGGTTGGGTCGTGGGTGGAGCAGCGACACAGGTGATGGAAGCCATTGGCATTTAGACGAGCATTCGGAGTGTGGGGACGAAAGAGGGAGCCGGTCGAAGAGTCGTGGTTCAGGCAGATCTCTGTGCAGGCAGAAGTCATGAAGATTGATGGACGACGACGACGACGACGACGACGACGCTGACGACGACGACGACTTACTGCCACATTTTATGTTGGCGGACCAGGTCCAGACTCCGTCACCGCCACACGTTATAGTTAAGGTTGGGCGTGGGATGCCGTTGTCATTGTCGCAGGCCGGAGTGACCTCTACGACTTGGCCAAAGTCTACCAAGGCACCAGCTGGCGAGCTTGTGTTTGCAATTTGCGGTGCGGACGGCGTGACGCAGCCTATTGACACGAATTTGGTGCATTTAGTTGGACTGCATGCAGTGTGAACTTCCTCACGTTGCCAAACTGAGAACGTACATTCTCGATTGTAGAGCTCGCACATCGGCGCGCCTTTAACCAAGCCATTAGCATCTCCAGAATGCTCGGGAACAAGGTCCCGATCCATCCAGAAGACCGCATAGGCAAAGTTGTCGCGCGTGTGTACATACGGTTTCCCCTTTTGTAGATACCAAGAAATGTTTGTAGCTGCCACTTCCTGTCCCTTGACAATCCAAAACCAGCCAACCTTCGGGTCTGGGTCGGTTGAGTGCCGCTCCAGAGCGGACCAATAAACAAGACCTAAACTCACTACACAGCATGACACGGATGGCTATAATAGCGAGCCGATAGATTTCAGTTCGACCGGCTCTGACAATGGTAGGAATACACCTATCTGCTGCGGCGAAAGAATCGTGGCCTTACTGGTGTGGCCAAAAGCGACGACGACATTTCGGGCCTCTTCGCCGGTCACTTGAGGAGCCAAGTCTCCTCCGTTGGCTTTGCAGTACGACTGGGCCTCGGCGCGTGTAACGTAGTGGGTCGGAATGGCGCCGTGGCCATAGTGCAAGCAACGTCTGTTCACGTAGCTGTGACATTGGTCGCACGCTGAAATGGAAATTGCTCGAGTGAGTATGGTCTCGCCTCAATAAGACGCGACATGGCATACATCATTAACAACAAGTCTCTTTTAAAAAGCGGAGTGGTTTTGAGCTTTGAATTTTCACTGAGATTGTAGCAAGGCCTTTTCCGGTTTCGTGCAGCGTCTTGGACTCTCCTCGCGACTACACTTTTTGGAGTGGTCTTGCTACGCAACATTGGTATCGCTCGGGTTTAATTCTTTACACCAAGAAATCATCTTTTCAGACTAAATTTTAAAAAGACACTGGAATCTAACGCAAAACTACAGGTTAATTGTGAGTATGACTTGATGTTGGCTTGCAATAAGCTCTTTAGCGATGTCAAGACCGCCGCTCTGCAAGGCACGAGTGTCAAGATATAACAAACCAAAATCTGCAATTTTCATCGCGTTTTGGTTACTGTGGCCCTCTCATTGACATTTTGAAACTTTTTGTTGTCGGATTCTTGCTCAGGAGGTCGAGCGCTTCATTTTGATATGCGATTCGACTAGGTTCGATGAAGTTTTGACTTTTCGCGGACATTACTTTGGGATACTGTAGCGCGCAATTTTTAAAACTTGTTATTATTTCGACGTCACAGTTCGCGAGAGTAGTCCGAGGGCTACCCGTCGATGTGTCGAACACAACCCAGCGACGTCAGACAAGCGAGTTATTAAGCCAGAAGCAATCGTGTCGTTTCCAGTTTTCGACGCGTTTTGGTTACTGTAACTCTCTGTTTAAACTTTTGAAACTTTTTGTTGTCGGATTCGTGCTCAGGAGCTCGAGCGCTACACTTTGATATGCGATTTGACTAGGTTCGGACAACTTTTGTCTTAAAATGGACCCTACTTTGGAATACTGTAGCGCGCGAGTTTGAAAACTTATTTCAGTTTTGAACACTCAGATGGCGAGAGTAGTCCGAGGGCTACCCGTCGATGTGTCGAACTCAACCCAGCGACGTCAAACAAGCGCGTTATTAAGCCCGAAGCAGGCGTGTCGTTTCCAGTTTTCGACGCGTTTTGGTTACTGTAGCTCTCTGTTTAAACTTTTGAAACTTTTTGTTGTCGGATTCGTGCTCAGGAGCTCGAGCGCTTCACTTTGATATGCGATTTGACTAGCTTCGGTCAACTTTTGTCTTAAAATGGACCCCACTTTGGGATACTGTAGCGCACGATTTTGAAAACCAATTTTGGTTTTGACTATTCAGGTGGCTAGAGGAGTCCGCAGGCTACTCGACGATGTCTCAAACTCCACCCTACGACGTCAGAGGAGCGAGTTATTAAGCCCAAAGCAAGCGTGACGTACGCACGTACGTACGCACGTACGTACGTACGTACGCACGCCGAGCTCTTGATAGGGTTCGCTCGGCTGAGGCCGAGCGAAACAAGTCTCTTTTAAAAGCGGAGTGGTTTTGAGCTTTGAATTTTTACTGAGATTGTAGCAAGGCCCTTTCCGGTTTCGTGCAGCGTCTTTGACTCTCCTCGCTACTACACTTTTTGGAGTGGTCTTGCTACGCAACATTGGTATCGCTCGGGTTTAATTCTTTTCACCAAGAAAATCATCTTTTCAGACTAAATTTAAAAAAAGACACTGGAATCTAACGCAAAACTACAGGTTGATTGTGAGCATGATTTGATGTTGGCTTGCAGTGAGCTCTTCAGCGATGTCAAGACCGCCGCTCTGCAACGCACGAGTGCCAAGATATAACAAACCAAAATCTGCAGTTTTCATCGCGTTTTGGTTACTGTAGCCCTCTCATTGACCTTTTGACAGTTTTTGTTGTCGGATTCTTGCTCAGGAGGTCGAGCGCTTCATTTTTTCGCCCGGCCTCAGCCGGGCGAACCCCTACGAGAGCTTATCGTGCGTACGTGCGTACGTGCGTACGTTCGTCACGCTCTCATATCTCGGCGTTGGTAAGTCGTAGGAAGGCGATGTTGGGCTTTATGGATAGCTCTCGACTTACTGGTAATGTTGCTAAGAGACTTCGAAATTCAAAAGTTTGAATTGCGCGCGCTACAGTAACCCGAAGGTTCAAACTGAAAACGGCTATTACTCGCTCGTCTTACGTCGTAGAGCGGCGTGCGATAGGTCAACTGAAAGGTCTCGACGTGCTCTTTCGTTTGGCATTAAAACTTTTGTTAATTACGCAAACACGCAACACGAAAAGCGACATTTTCGGGTTTTTAACGCAGAAATCGCTCTAACTCGCTCAGCGTGCGTCGTACGGAGACGATCTTGGGTTGGTTGGATAGCTCTCGACTCACTGACCATTTGTTCTTCTATTGGTCGAAACTCAAAAGTTTGAATTTCGGGAGCTACAGTAACCCAAAGGTTTAGAACGCAACACTTATCTAACTCGCTCGTCTTCCGTCATAGAGAGACGATCTTGAGTTCGTTGAATAGGTTTCGGCACACTGATAATTCCGTTAAGAGAAGTCGAAATTCAAAAGTTTGAATTGCGCGCGCTACAATAACCCGAAAGGCCAAAACGCAAAGCGGCTCTAACACGCTCGTCTTACGTCGTAGAGCGGCGTGCGATAGGTCAACTAAAAGGTCTCGACGTGCTCTTTCGTTTGGCATTAAAAATTTTGTTAATTACGCAAACACGCAAAACGAAAAGCGACATTCTTGCGTTTTTAGCATAGGAATCGCTCTAACTCGCTCAGCGTGCGTCGTAGAGAGACGATCTTGAGTTGCTGGATAGCTCTTGACTCACTGATCATATTTTGTTCTTTTATTGGTCGAAACTCAAAAGTTTGAATATTGCGAACTACAGTAACCCAAAGGTTCAAACAGCAAATGGGCCCTAACTCGCTCGTCTTAGGTTGTAGAACGGCATTCGTTCGACCGTTTGAAAGCTTACGTTGAGGCAGTTGTTGAACGGTCATTCTTAAAGAAATACTTTTGTTTTTTTTAAACCCTTGCCTTACGAACAACTTTGTCTGCAAAAATAATTAATCCCGGGCGATCCCAATGTTGCCCTGCAACAACCGCTCAGAAATGCGTGTGTCTTGCTAAAAAAATTATCCCGGGCGATCCCAATGTTGCTCTGCAAGAACCTCTCAGAAAGGAGCGTGTCAGAAGTAGCGCATGAATAGTGGACTCCGGGCGGGCGCGCGTCATATCGGAAAGGCTTCGAAATACTTTACAAAAGTATCCACTCTTTTGCTCTTCCACTTTAAAACACTCACAAACCACTCTGTATTAATAAAACAACTCAACTTTTTTAAAACAGCTTGTTGGCACTCCGCCGCTTGAAAAGCAAGGAGTGCTATAGGAGCGGTAAAGCCCACAGTTAACATAACACGCGCTAGCGCTCGCTACGAAGCACCTAGGGAGCCAAATTTTTTTTTAAAAGATAGCTTATGACGACGCGCAGCGTGCTCGGGGGGTGAAAAAATTTCGGCGTGGAAGAATTTTGCGAAAATTCAAAAATTCAAATTTTTGCTAAGTAAAAAAAAAACATCACCCCAGAACTTTCGCAAAAGTGGGCCGAATTTGGTGATTTTTGGATATGTTGTAGGCCTTTGGAGATGTTGAGACCAAAACCGGCGACAATGCTTATGCCGTTCTTCAGATACGCTGTGCCAAAGGTGCCAGGTCCCGAGCGAAAAACTCGGATTTTCGACTTTGGATAGGATTTTTGGCCGGAAAGCATGCTTTTGGCGGCAAATTGACCATTGCAACGTGTTCAGCGTCAAAAGTTGGTCTAGACGAACTGTCTTGATCATTTTGAGGTACCGCACCCCGGCCGCGCCGAATTTTTGAATCCCGGGGTCAAATTTTCGAAATTGTGTTTTCACTTGTTTCGGGGGTTTCCGACGACGCTGAACACGAATCTGGTGTTTGTTTTGCGATTTTGGACGCCTTTACCCTGATTTCGGCACCCGGCCGGCCAAAAATTAGGTCCCGGGGTCGAATTTTCAAAATTGTGTTGACAGTTGTGTCTGGGCTTTCTGACGCGGTAGAATCCGAATCCGTCGTTTGTTTGGCGATTTGCGGTGCATTTAGCCCGATTTTGGCCGAATACCCGATTTTGGGCGTAAAATTTCGCGAAATTCCGAAAATACTGTCCGCCATTGATTTTGCTGCCCCTACAGTACGCCGTCCATATAAGACGCGCTGAGAAAGGCGTCTACGCACGCGCAATCGAACCGAGTTATAGGAGCATCGGACTGTAGCACTTCTGGCACCGACGCCGTCCACCCCAGCGGGGGATCCCCCGCTGTGTAGCGTAGATAAGGCGCGCCTGTACAATTGGGGCGCCGCTGGCATTCTACATTGTGAGTGGCTATAGACAGTCAGCGGTCAGTACAGCCTGCGCTCATCGTCGTCAGTACAGCCTGCTCCAACGCGTCACTTGTGCCACATCGGCCTCTAAGTGTATGGCATCTGCTTAGGCCCACCCCGGGCTACAGACCCTTGTTCTACACTGAAGAAATTGGGAACAAACAAATTTAATGGGAATGCAACACTTGTTGGAGTTTCTGTGCCCCCGTCTGCTAAAACAATCACGCGGAGTGCCTATCTGACACTCAAGGAGTGTCACGTATCACTTGTGATAATATGCGATTCGACTAGGTTCGATGAAGTTTTGACTTTTCGCGGGCATTACTTCGGGATACTGTAGCGCGCAATTTTTAAAACTTGTTATTATTTCGACGTCACAGTTCGCGAGAGTAGTCCGAGGGCTACCCGTCGATGTGTTGAACTCAACCCAGCGACGTCAGACAAGCGAGTTATTAAGCCTGAAGCAAGCGTGTCGTTTCCAGTTTTCGACGCGTTTTGGTTACTGTAGCTCTCTGTTTAAACTTTTGAAACTTTTTGTTGTCGGATTCGTGCTCAAGAGCTCGAGCGCTTCACTTTGATATGCGATTTGACTAGCTTCGGTCAACTTTTGTCTTAAAATGGACCCCACTTTGGGATACTGTAGCGCGCGAGTTTAAAAACTTATTTCAGTTTTGAACACTCAGATGGCGAGAGTAGTCCGAGGGCTACCCGTCGATGTGTCGAACTCAACCCAGCGACGTCAGACAAGCGAGTTATTAAGCCCGAAGCAAGCGTGTCGTTTCCAGTTTTCGACGCGTTTTTATTACTGTAGCTCTCTGTTTAAACATTTGAAACTTTTTGTTGTCGGATTCGTGCTCAGGAGCTCGAGCGCTTCACTTTGATATGCGATTTGACTAGCTTCGGTCAACTTTTGTCTTAAAATGGACCCTACTTTGGGATACTGTAGCGCGCGAGTTTGAAAACCTATTTTGGTTTCAACCACTCAGGTGGCTAGAGGGGTTCGCAGGCTACTCGACGATGTCTCAAACTATATCCTACGACGTCGGACGAGCGAGTTATTAAGCCCGAAGCTAGCGTGACGCACGTACGTACGTACGCACGTACGTACGTACGTACGCACGTACGCACGCCGAGCTCTCGATAGGGTTCGCTCGGCTGAGGCCGAGCGAAACAAGCTCCGGTATTAAAAAGTTGAGTTTGTATTCTGACTGACTTTGTAAAGAGTTGCGTTCTTTCTGCAGAGAGTGCGAGAGTTCATCGCCCGCACGCTCCGCTTCATGAGCCCCCGCTTCGCAAGAGCTTATTGCATAGCAATATTGATTTCGCCCGCGATTTGGCTTTTAGAGCAAGAACATCCCTCTTTCAAGCAACGTTTTAAAAAAGTGACAAAAACTTGTAAAAGTTTTGGCAAACAATTGACAGAGCACAAAACAGCGCACTACAAGCAATCAAACCGTGCGCACTTCTGCATGTAGCAAACAGCGATCTTAGTGTTAAAATATCGAGAATGGCGTTTTTGCGGTGCGTCCTTGCGTTATTGAAAAATTTATTGCTGCCGCGTGAAAGTGCACGCCGAGAGCTTTCACCTGACGTGTCGATTGCCACTCTACGACGTAAGACGAGCGAGTTAGAGCCGTTCTATGCTTTTGCACGTTCGAGTTACTGTAACTCGCGAAATTAAAACTTTTATGTTTCGACCAATGGGAAAGCAAATGATCAGTGAGTCGGGAGCTAGCCAAAAAGCTCGGGATCGTCTCTCTACGACGCAAGTTGAGCGCGTTAGAGCTACTTCAGCGTCAAAATGCCGAGAATGACCTTTTACGCGGTGCGTGTTTGCGTAATTAAAAAAACTTTTGCAGACGCATGAAAGAACCGTCGAGAGCTTCACCTGACGTGTCGCTTGCTACTCTACGACGTAAGACGAGCGAGTTAGAGCCGTTTTGTGCTTTTGCACCTTCGAGTTACTGTAACTCGCGAAATTCAAACTTTTGAGTTTCGACCAATGGGAGAGCAAATGATCAGTGAGTCAGGAGCTATCCAAAAAGCTCGAGATCGTTTCTCTACGACGCAAGTTGAGCGCGTTCGAGCGATTTTATCGTCAAAATGTCGAAAATGGCGTTTTCCGCGGTGCGTGTTTGCGCAATTAAAAAACTTTTGCAGACGCATGAAAGAACCGTCGAGAGCTTCACCTGACGTGTCGCTTGCTACTCTACGACGTAAGACGAGCGAGTTAGAGCCGTTTTGTGCTTTTGCACCTTCGAGTTACTGTAACTCGCGAAATTCAAACTTTTGAGTTTCGACCAATGGGAGAGCAAATGATCAGTGAGTCAGGAGCTATCCAAAAAGCTCGAGATCGTCTCTCTACGACGCAAGTTGAGCGCGTTCGAGCGATTTTATCGTCAAAATGTCGAAAATGGCGTTTTCCGCGGTGCGTGTTTGCGCAATTAAAAAACTTTTGCAGACGCGTGAAAGAACACGTCGAGAGCTTTCACCTGACGTGTCGATTGCCGCTCTACGACGTAACACGAGCGAGCTAGGGCCGTTTTGCGTTTTGACCTTCGGGTTACTGTAGCGCGCGCAATTCAAACTTTTGAATATCGAAACCTCTTAGCGGAATCATCAGTGAGTCGCGACCTATCCGTAGAGCCCAAGATCTCCGCTCTGCGACTTTCCAACGCCGAGATCTGGGAGCGTCACGGACGGACGGACGTACGTACGTACGCACGCACGCACGCACGCCGAGCTCTCGTATAGTCTCGCCCGCCTGAGGGCGGGCGAAACAAGCTCCGGTATTAAAAAGTTGAGTTTGTATTCTGACTGACATTGCATAGAGTTGCGTCCTTTCTGCAGAGAGTGCGAGAGCTCATCGCCCGTATTGCTCCGCTTCACGAGCTCCCCCTTCGCAAGAGGGTATTGCTTAGCAATATTGATATCGCCCGGGATTTGGTTTTTAGAGCAAGAAAATCCCTCTTTTGAGCAACGCTTTTAAAAAAGTGACAAAAACTTGTCAAAGTTTTGACAAACATATGACAGAGCACAAAAGAACGCCCTATGAGCAATCAAGCCGTGTCGTACCCCATTGACGAACGTTCCGCCACTATTCCCAATTTTGGAACGCTGATGGAACGCGGTCCTCCCCAGTTTCGGAGCAAAATTTTGACAGTCAAAATTTTTGACTGTCAAAACCGGCCGAGGCCAAAGTGTCAAATTTTGACAGTCAAAACAAAATTTGCCCAGTTCTGTCTGTATTGACCGTCAAAATGTAGCCTTATTTTGAACGTCAAAAGTGCATCTATGTCACAATTATGTCTGACAAAATTCGTACAAGCTTTTGTACAATCTACAGCTTGATTTACACAAAGTTTGTCTTTAAACCGCACGTACAAAGCGGTTTTTCTGTTTTCCACTCCGCAAATGGTGTATTTTGCGTTATTTAGTCACCACAGAATTGTACTGCGGCATGTAATCTTGTGAATTTTCAGGAGAATGCAACTTTTCTACCCTCATTTGGCCATTATTTTGGGTAGCGACGCGAGTTCAGATTTTGTCTGACAAAAAATTGGTTTGACAGTCAAAACCGGCCAATGGCGCAAAATTTTTTGTCAGACAAAACAGTTTGACTGTCAAAACAGCCTGAGGCCAAAGTCCCGAATTTTGACAGTCAAAAAAATAAACGCCCATTTTATTTGATGGTCAAAATTTTTGACGGTCAAAACTCGGACCCGCCCCTAGAACGATGATAGAACGCCGAAGCCTGGAACGTTCGTCAATGGGGTACTTCTATCCATGGAGCAAAACAAACTTTGTTTTTCTTGGCGCGTGTAGTACGTAGCGAGCCTTGGAATGACGTGCCGAGTGTCGCTCATGAGCAATTCAAAAAGTTCCAGAGTAAAACTCAAAACTATTGTTTCTGTGGTGCGTGTTTTAGTCAATTACAAAATGTTTGCTGACACATGGAAGAGCACACCGAGAGCTTAAAATTTGACGTGTCGTTTGCCGCTCTATGACGTAACACGAGCAAGTTAGAACCGTTTTGTGCTTTTGCACCTTCGGGTTACTGTAACTCACGAAATTCAAATTTTGAAGTTTCGCAAATAATCCGTGAGTCGTGAGCTATCCACTGAGCTCGAGATCGTCTCTGTACGACGCAAATCAAGCGAGTTAGAGCGATTTAGTGTTCGAATCTCGAGAATGGCGTTTCCCGTGGTGCGTGTTTGCGTAATGCTAAAAATTGTTGCTGCCGCATGAAAGAACACGTCGAGAGCTTTCAGCTGACGTGTCGATCGCCGCTCTACGACGTAAGACGAGCGAGTTAGAGCCGTTTTGCGTTTTCGGACATTTGGGTTACTGTAACTCGCGAAATTCAAACTTTGAGTTTCGACCAACGGGAGAACAAATAATCAATGAGTCCAGAGCTATCCAAGGTGCCCAAGATCACCTCTCTATGACGCAAGACAGACGAGTTAGAGCCGTTTTTCGTTTTAAACCTTCGGGTTACTGTAACTCGCGAAATTCAAATTTTTGAGTTTCGACCAATGGGAGAACAAATGATCAGCGAGTCGAGAGCTATCCACTGACCTCGAGATTGTCTCTCTACGACGCAAGTTGAGCGAGTTAGAACGATTTTAGCGTCATAATGTCGAGAATGGCGTTTTCGGCAGTGCGTGTTTGCGTAATTGAAACAACTTTTGCAGTCACGTGAAAGAACGCATCGAGAGCTTTCACCTGACGTGTCGATTGCCGCTCTACGACGTAACACGATGGTACAAGTGGTGTCACTAAGTCGATCGATACAATGCTGCTTTGACGCCTTTCCGCCTTGGCCCCTTTGTCGGCTCCGTTTACGCGCGCGTACGCACGGAGGCGCGAAGCGCCTGCCCCCTCGTCCCTTTACCCTCCCTCCGCCGGATGGAGAATGAGGAGGGGGTGGGGGGCCGCGTTCGAGCGCCTCGGCGCGAGCGGCGCGGCCGCAGCACACCCGACGATCGAGACGACAGAAACATCGCAGGATGGCGCCCCCGAAAATCACTAGATGGAGAGCGTGAATCTTTGTGGGAGACTGGACTAAAAACCGCCAATGCGCGAATCGACGCTCGAGCACTGTCGCAGACTGGCCAAAGGTTGCAGCTTCTTGACAGGAAACGTCGTTTCATTCTGAAAGCCGCTTCAGTTGCCATTCCAAAGCGCGACGAGTTGCCAAAGCCCCCGCCATCGTTGCGCGTTTCAGAGTGACAAACGTCACCCTGAATGATTGTAGAGTGCGAGAGGGCGCTTTTCCACAAAGACGCAAGCCAGCTAACCATATAGAAGCCTTTCGTATGTACATGCGAGTCGCGCCGATTTGAATGTTAGGTCGAAGCTCACCCTTTTGGGAACGAATGAAAGCGCAGCAGTTTCACAGCCTGAACCGATTCGGGCGTCAGAGCGCGCTTCTAGAGCGCAATCGCTTAATTCGCAGCTAGCATCTCTCAGACGAGTGGCGCCGCGAAGAGAGAGAGAGAGAGAGAGAGGCGAGCGCCGTCGGAGCCGGGAAAGCGCCGCTCCTTTCAAGTCTGCTGTGTAAGCAGCGATTAAGAGGAGTCTTAGAAACCATTCGAAGTTTGGCGCATACATACATGTAGGTACGCAAAGTGAAAGTAGGGCGCCTGTTCCAAAAGCTAGGGCGCAGTTTGCTCGAAGTGAGTGATCGTCAGCAATCCAGCGTGGAGCTTTGGTCCAACCTACACGACCAATTTGTTTAGGCGACAGCCAGCCAGGCTAGAAGCAGCGCTGAGATTACATAAGGAAAGCGCTTCACAAAGCCAGAGGCGTAGGGAGGGAGCGCCGCTCGATTTCTTAACAAGGGAACGCCAAGCGCTCCTCTCGCGAGAGACGAGTTGCGTCGCCGCCCTTTAGACGAGCGGACAGCGCCAAAGTTCTCTCTTCCCCTGTCGCGATGCGAAGCCAACTTTGGAACAAAACTTGGAGGCAATGAAACTGTAACGGGAGAGCAGCGAAACTTCTGTACGCAAACAACTTAGGGGCTACGATTGGCGATGCTGGCCGCTTCTGTTAGTCAGTGCAGTAGGCAAAGTACGTAGGTACAGGGTACTCCAAAATCTGAAGGGTGATACTTTGACAGCAAAGCAAAACGCCTGTTCCAAAAGCTGGGTGCAGTTTGCTCGAAATGAGTGATCGTCACCAATCCAGCGTGGAGCTTTGATTCAACCTACACGTCCAATTTGTTTAGGCGACAGCCAGCCGAGGCTAGAAACAGCGCTGGGGATTACATGGCAGTGAAAGCGCTTCACAAAAGCCAGAAGGCGCCTAGGGAGGGAGCGCCGCTCGATTTCTTAACAAGGGAACGCCAAGCGCTCCTCTCGCGAGAGACGAGTTGCGTCGCCGCCCTTTAGAGAGAGTGTCAGGCGAGCGGACAGCGCCAAAGTTCTCTCTCCCGTCGCGATGCGAAGCCAACAAATGGGGCTTTGCAACAAAACTTGGAGGCAATGAAACTGTAGCGGGAGAGCAGCGAAACTTCTGTAACAGACTTGCAAAGGCAACTTAGGGGCTACGATTGGCAATGCTGGCCGCTTCTGTTAGTCAGTGCATTAGGCAAAGTATGTACGTAGGCACAGGGTGCTCCAAAATCTGAAGGGTGAAACTTTGACAGCAAAACGCCGCGCGCGAGCTAAACGGCGCGAAACTGTAGCAGAGCAGCGAAACATCTGTAACAGACTTGCGAACGCAACTTAGAGGCTACGATGGGCGATGCCGGCCGCTTTGTTTAGTGGTGCAGTGTGTATGTACGTCGGGTGCCCAAAAATCCTCGCTGCTAAATTGGTGAAACTTTGACAGCCAAGCAAACGACGCGCGCGAGCTGGAGAGGGGATAGCCGGGAAGGCGACGAATGAGCTCGCCGCGCTCCTCGCCGAATGAAAGCCCTTTGTCTAAGCATCGTCGAATTAGGTTCTCACGGCTCGAAAAGCGACCCGGACGACGGGCGCGAGGGAGGGGAGGGGAGAGGGGCGGAGAAGCGTGGGCGCGCGCGTCTTTCGCGATTTACAGTTCGTCCCGAGTTAATCTATACCCCTAGATCATATTTGGATTAACCCATCCGAGACGCCCCCTCATCCTCAATCGACGCCATAAAAGCGCGAGGAAGCGCGCCGTCGGCTCAGTGCGTCGAGATGATTTTCGAGCAGATTCTCTCCAGGGTTCTAAAGCCCCAAGTCGCGCGCATACAGTTTGTCGTCATCGTCGTCCTGGCCGTCTACATAACGGTCCCCTGGTGTCTGCTTCTAATCGGCAAAGCGCCCCCGAACGAAACTGTCAACTGCACAGCGCAAAGTGCCAACTGCACTGGGCAGAGTGCCAGCTGCACAGGGCAAAGTGCCAACTCGACTTGTTTCAACGAGATCGACGCGTGGCACTGCCGGCTGAGCCGGGACAAGTGGTACGCCATCTGCCAAACTGTGGGCGCCGTGCTGGAGCCCGCGACCAGGTGCGGCCACCCCGCCGTCATCGACCTCTACTCCGCGCCCAGGATGGAGGAGATTATCGTCATACCCTGGGTTACCCATACCCCTCCCAGCGTGACCAAGTGCATCGAAAGCTGCAACGCCAACGTCGTGGACCCCCGAGAGGTCGCCTACAGAGAGTTGCGAGCGCAATAAAGGTACATATAGCGCGTTCTCGCGCGTTTTTGGTTAGTCATGTTGTTGAACAAGTGGTCGTCCGAGCCCGTCAGGGCCGAATTGTACGCTAAACTACACCCGAAACTACCCGAAGGCGCCGTCGAGACTCTGAAACAAAGTCGAGAGTACATAGAGCTCGGCGAAAAGCCCAAGAGAACGCTACTACCGAGGTACGCGCCGGAGCGCTGGGTCGACGCGCCGCTGAAGAGGGGCTCCTTGGTCTACTTGGACTGCATGTACCTGCAGAACGTCATGGGACCCCAATACTGTTTGGTGGTAACCGATTGGTACAGCAAACTGACGGCGCTGGAAGCGGTGGCCAAGTTGAGCGCGCCCGTTGTGACTCGAGCCTTCGAACGAGTGCTCCGCCGATGGGCGTTCAAAGTTCGACGCGCAGTAATGGATTTGGGCCCAGAATTTCGAAACGCCGTCTTTACTGCTATGCTACAGTCCAATGGGATAAAGCCTATTTGGGCGTCGGCCAGCTTCGAAAACAAGAGCGCGGGCGCGGAAAGAAAGATTCGCCAAGTGCGAGTGGCTATGGCGCGCATGAAGAAGGGCGGCCACGGGCTGAACAGCGTCACGTTGCTGAAGAAGACGCAGGACATGATAAACAACACCCCCAATTCCGTCACTCATCTGACGCCGACTCAAACCACGAATGCGATGGCCCCTTTGGTGCTGCAGCGAAAACGAACTCGCAGGTACGGCGTCGCGAAAGGCCTACTATTGGACGCCGCCTTCGACGTGGGCGACGCGGTCGCGCTGAGATTGCGTCGAGTGGATCGCCCCCACTTCGCCAAGTCGTCGGCGCCCGCCTTCTTTCCACAAACTTATGAAATAGTTGGCCTCAAGCCAACCAGCCCTCAGCCCAGCTACCTTCTCAAGGATCAAAAGACGGGCAACCAGCTGGTCGGGTCATTCCCGCAAAATCGTCTGAAACGAGTCGCCCCTAGAGAGGAACCCGCCCGAAGGCCAGTAACTCGCTCCGTGACAAATGAGCGAAACATTTCTAAAGCTGGACACGGCCCTGGGCCATCGCCACTACGGAGAGCGAGTGTGCGCCGCCAACTTTAGTTTCGACCCTCCGTTGGACTGCACCTCCGGGGACTACTACGCGGCTCTCACCGATTACTGTATCCAGACGGACGGCCTACTGTACTCTTTCAACGTCGAATTTACATACGGAGAAGCCGCTCAGCCCAACTACGCGCGAGTAAAGTGCGTGTTTTACACGCGCACCATCAACGATCTCTTGGCCGAGCTCAACAAGCTATTCCAACAGCTGTGGCCGCCCGACCAGTATCCCAAGTTCAAAACTACCAAAGCCAAGAAGGATGAGCAGAAGGCGGTGCTTCAGACCAAGGCTTACGGGATACGCGATATGAACTGGGAGCTGGCGCAGCTTTTGGGGTTCGAGAAAACCGACTTCGAGCCCGGCAACCAGGAAGGAATCAGTTCGACCCATCCATTCGCCGTACCCGACGCCCTGTCCGCCTACTTGTCGGTCGAGGGCCTGGTTTCGCCTCAGACGATTCTGGCCAATGGGGACCCGACCGCCGCGCAAGCTGTACCCGCGTTGCACTCGTTCGAGTTGTCCCTGCTGGGCAGGGAAGTGGTGGAGAAGGGCAGAATGGAGCGACTGCAATACGTCAAGGTGGACAAAGCGCGAGTCTACAATATAGCCGTCAGTCTGCGCTATACGAGCAACAACGAACAAGTCCGCTGCAGCAAGTGGAGCAATCGAGCCACCTTCGGGCTGGTGCTTAAAAGGCGGCTCTCCATCAATTTCTAGCCAGTCTGCATCAGTATGTGCAACGACTTTTCCAAATGTCTAGTCTGCGAAGCCTGTATGGAAGCGTAGGCGCGTACGATCCCAACGTCAAACCTCCGCAGCCCGTTCAACCCGAGCTACCGCCCCAAATAGTAGAAGTCAAACCGGAACCCAAACCGGAGGAAATCAATCGTCGCGAGGAGGAATTGGCTTCCTACCCTACTAATCGCGCCATTAGCAAGATTCTGGTAGGCGGCCAGAGGAAGAAGAGGGCGCCCAGGAAGCCTCAAAAGAAGAAGCCCCAAAAGAAGCAGCCTGGGAAGAAGAAACCCCAGAAGAGGAAGAAGAAAAATGGCCAACGTGCCCATAATGCAAGAGCTGAACCTGTTCCAGAGGAACGAGCAGCTCTTCAACGTGGCCGCCGTGCACCAGGAGGTGATCCAGCCCACGCATATGGCCAAAACGTGGCCCGGCAGCATCCAGTTCGACATCGGTGTCAAGGAGACGCTCTATACGTCTCCAAAAATAGACATGCAGGTGGAGCTGAAGGTCTTCAAGAAGACGGTGACTGGGAATACGGCCAACTTGGAACCCGACGACAACGTCAGCCTGGTAAACAACAGCCTCTTCAGCCTGTTCAGCTCGGTTGACGTCAGCATAAATGACGTCTTGGTGGAGACGAGCAACGGCCACTTTGCCTACCTGGCCTACATCAAGAACCTACTGACGACCACCCAGTCCCAAAAGGCCATTAGCCTGGAGCAGCTGGCCGGCTGGGAACCGGACACGACGGGTGATCGTGACGTCACAGGAGCGGGGAATGAAGGCAGGCAAAAGCGCAAGGCTAGAACCGTGGGATCTAAGGTGGCCGTGTTCGACTACACGCTCCCTCTGGACATCACCTCCTGCCCTAAACTGATAGTACCCGGAATGAAAATAGCCGTTCGACTAACCCACAACTCCGACACGGCCAGGCTCCACGGAGAGAGACAGCCGCGACTCAAATACTTTGTCGAGGTCGTACGCGATCGTTCGTTCGCCCGTGACGCAATGACGCAACTTTTCAGATTCTCAAGATCTCCCTTGTGGTCAGGCGCTACGCCTTGGCGCCCGAAATATCTCAGAGTATCCAACAGAAGTTGCTGGAGAACCAGCCGATCGTTATGGATCTGGCTCGGCTGGCTATCGCGGGACCGATGGAGATTCAGACCGGGGCGAGCGGCTACAGAACCGTCCTCTCTCTGGGACGCAAGCCGAACTTTGTGCTGCTATTTATGGTCGATTCGCGAGTGCTGGACAGCTACGAGTACCAAATTTTCAATCTGCAGCACTTCGGAGTCGGTCGCGCGCAAATAATGTGAGTTGATGGCTAGGCGAATTTGTAGACACCTCTACCGTTGCCAAATTTAGGTTCGAAGGCGTGCCCTACCCCGGCTCGCATGGAGACCTGTGCGAACTCGACCTGGAGACCGACGACCCGACCAACGACCCCTTCAAGGGGTACCAGTTCTTTCGCAATCTGCTCCGCCTGGCCGGAGATGACTCGCCGGGGGCCGAGAGCAGCGGAATCACCTTCGGGGCCTGGTCGCTGGGCATGACGTTTATACCCATCATTCTGAGCGAAGACGTCTATAAGGGCTACACTCCGCCGCCCGAAGTGGGGTCGCTGGGCCTGGAGCTGTCCTTCCGCAAGCCCCTGGTCGGCGTCGTCAAACTGTACGCCTGCGCCTGCTACTCGGACAGTCTGACTATCGATCCGGCCACCAAGACCGTTTCCACGTCCTACGTGCCAGGCGCCTTCGGATAAAACGCCGTTCACCATAGGGTGGGCGCCATTCATGAATTCGACGTCTCTAGACTTTATTCTTCGAGGCTTGCCCTTGTACAGGGGCTGCCACGCGAGTTTCGAGGCGAGCGGAGACTACGTTATCATACTGCTCGTCGACGACCACTGGACGGTGCGAGGGCGCGTGGGCGGCCGCGAGATTTCCTTCGATCCTTGGCTGTACCAACTGGCGCCTACGTGCGGCGTCCTCTGCGCGGCCTTCGTTCTGACCTATCTTAGCGTGGGCGGCGCCCCCAACTTCCAAGCCAACTCCCCCGAAAACGAATTGCTCTGCGTCGAGGCTCTAAATGAGTGGCTGGCTGAATCCCGCTAGTCTGAACCTGGTCTGCGGCAAATCGGGCGCCGGCAAAACCCAACTGCTGACGCAATTGATCGAGTCGTTCCAACTACTCTACGGCCCCGACCGACGCATCGGCAAACTTGTGTTGATCTACAAAATTTGGCAAGAGGACGTCTACCCGAGAATAATCAATAGTCTGCCCGACGGGACGCCCG